>JAVCKZ010132111.1:0-21717 GCA_034780755.1 Lepetodrilus elevatus
CATATTCGTCACGTAATTTACAGTTTTTACGAATGGGGTTATTTCAGTACTAATTATATCTAGGGGCGCTTAACTTTGTTCCAACTGTATAGATGATTATCTTTTTAATTGGGTCTTAGAACCAGTTTCAATAACATTTATCATGGCTTGTCAGTTTAGGGAAGGAGGAAGCAGACAACATTCGTAGCAGTGAATGTTGCAGTAAACCTGTGACCACCGGCTGGTACTGACAGACTAAGCTTGATAACTGCATTGCCATGCTACAGTCAGTGTATCCTACCATGATCGTGTCAGAAACATTGATGCCAGGGACGGGATTCGAACCTGGACCTTTGGTGCTGAAGTCCAAACATTCTACCATTGCATTACTACCCACCCTTTTAGCATAGAAGTAGGAGCAGTAGTTTTAGAAGACTAAGAAGCCTTCACACTTCACATAATAAAATATTGCAGTTCCAGTTCGATTGTCACACAGGTCGTTAACAAGACCCAACTTAGATTATAACCACGGCCTTAATACAGAATTAATTAAATAGACACTTTGCAGAATTTCCATTCACCCATGGACTTTACACAGGTGCTTGTCAAGTCAGACTTGAACAGGTGAGAAAGTAATTTGCAGCTACGACTTTTAACAACAATAATCAAGTCAACAAGCACATAAATATGTCACAATACAAAACCTGGATAAACACTCGCTTTCTTCAGAAGTATATTCAAACCGATGCAAATATGTCAATGCCAAATATATGTGGGCCGCGTTTCTTTTGAACGATTTGAATGGATGATGACTGAACGCGTACCAGTACAGTGAACTCAACCAGCACAGAACGGTCGCTACGATCACGATGATAGAGAAAGCAACAACATTCCGATTTCCTACTCACTTAGTTCACTAGTATCGGCCCAGATGCTCGCAAACCTGCACAATCAACACATCCCACCTTACAAATCTGTAACCCGAGGTATTTATGGTGAACCCGGGGTATTTATTGTGAACCCGGGGTATTTATTGTGGGAGGATACGTCTCCGACCTCGAGGTTAAGCAACGTTTTTGAAAGAAGACAATCTCTGCTGGATCTTGTGTCTGTATAGAACTGTATGATAATGTTATATATATAGGTGCACGTTGGGCACCTCCTAGCATACAGGCCTTCCTTGTATGTGCGGTGATAATAATTGCCCTGGCGGCGAGTTCAACGTGTATAGGACAGGCAGAATAATGCCCTGTGTTAAATCCTACATCTCTATTCCTCCTCTGTGTTCTATAGGGTGATTGTGCTGTAGTTGAGGACACATAATGTGGGATATATTGACACATGATTGGACTTTAACGGCTTCTATAGAACAGGTCAGGCAAAGACAGGTTAGCGTGTATTATGCACTTTGTTTTGTTAACAGAGACTCGTGGACAATTGGGTAGGTTTTGAGCTTTAGAACGCTATAGTTGGGATTAGCTGTTCGTGAACAAATTTTACTTTCACCGAGTGACTTGTGCTATGATTGAGCCAGAATACAGAGGTTAAAGTGGACATACAAGTCAATGCTAGTATACAACAGTTATAGTGGAAGTACAAGGTACTGTGTCTACCGTATGTTCACAAATATCCTTTTGCTAAACAGGACACTCACTTTCTGTATGCTTCTCAACAGTAATTTATGTCCTAGTGGTGAGTGAGTGAATATGGAGTTTAACGTCTCTGCGGGAATCTGCCCTAGTGGAACATGAACTTCAGTGGAACACACAAATATATGTATTGTTCTATACCTATTGCAGTATACTAGTTAGTATGGTTTCTGTGCTACTGATATCTGCTGTACTTGAAAAGAACAGCATGACAAGAATTCATAACAAGATTTCAGAATATACATCTACTTTCACAACAGACTTTACTTCAACATTAACTCATAAAACTTTCTCCAATATTGATTAACAACATCACCTTTACAGTTGCCTACAGTTTAGAGACAGCTAAGAGTATTTAAGAACGCATCTGTCAAGTTATAACGACACCAAATTCACCTTTTGTGAAAGACAGAAATATCACGACATGAGAGACATATTCCTAAATGTGGCATCTATAGAGATTGTGCTTAAACCTACCAACTTGACCTAATATCCCGGGTTATTAGTGCATTGCCTTGGGGAAACGACATAGTATTGAAGTAACTTGGTCTTTCAAGTGACGCCAAGAGAAGCGTCATGCATCAGACATTGCTCTTTGTCCCGATGGTCGGCTTTGGGACCACTGACAAGCAACATGAAGGTTCCCGTCATTGGAACATGTTGATGAAATTTCACAATGCAAAGTCAATATTGGCAAGTAGAATGGGCACTTAGTCTGATTTACATTGCCGTGGGAGAGGTTGCCCCCAATCTGGTACGTTAGCCTACAATATGTGAACATTTAGTGCCGTGGTGGAGTTTAAATACCTGGTAGTGATGAACAGACATCAAGAACCATACTGCACGCATTTACCTTGAAATTGGTTTCATAAAACCGTACTTTCAACACATTTCTCCGAAATTGGTATTTTGGACTTATATCCCACAGAATAATTCACACATTAGATTTAGTAACTGGATAAAACATGCACATTTAAAGGCATACAATCACAGTTTGTTGACATATTTCAAGGTAAACCAGATTTTACCTGAAACTACGTACATTTGATTTGGTTTAATTGACAACAAACTCCATTTTCTGCATGTCCTCGTAGAAAAATCAAATGTGGCCGACATACTTTCAGGTAAAATATTCTTGATCATGAAATAAATAACAGATTCGACATGTACTTTCAGTTATGACAATAATGATAAGCTGACATCATTTAACAAACACACGAGTATTGGTAAACAATAATCTTGAAAGGTAACAACAAGAAGTTGTGTGTATCTCAGGTGAAGTCTTGTAACACCACCTCCAATACTGTCACCATCTGTCGACAGTCTGACGAGTGCTACAATAGTATCAGTCGGGACACTGCATCGGATTTCAGCCAATTACACGAAGGTCACTTCACACTGTCAAATGAACATAAAGCATGTGAAACTGTCAACTACCCTCTGGTTGAAGGACCAGCATTGTGTCCACTCACCTGGGCTGTCTGTCACGAAGGTAAATCACTCTAGTCTAGTGTAGGAACAAGTAAATCACTCTAGTCCTATGTAGGAACTGCTGAAGGTATACCCACACACGTACTAGTCCAGTGTATGAACCGACGCCAGTATACCCACACACGTATGAACTCACGTACCCACGCGAGTCAATCTGGTCACGTCATACACTCGCGTGGCTCTTCATGCGACACAAACTATAAGAAGCTACACGCAGATTATTCTAATTGTCCGTGGGCACCTAATTGACCTCAACCCGAGGGGTCGACAGCGATCTTACCCAGTCACAGTACCGCACTCTGCGTAACACTGAAATACCACACACTGACAATGCTCTCACATACCCTCTAACACTTATAGCACTGGACAGCTATATCTCTCAATACAGTCTCCCACCATGGAGCTCTGATAGTACCTCCATGAGTAGCCACACTACCTGGGATATCTCACACCATGCTGTTCAGAATTACCTCCATGAGTAGCCACACTACCTGGGATATCTCACACCATGTAGCTCTAAATTACCCCCATGAGTAGCTATACTACCTCTATTAGTAAGCCATACTACCTCTATTAGTAGCCATACTACCTCTATTAGTAGCCATACTACCTCTATTAGTAGCCATACTACCTCTATTAGTAGCCATATTACCTCTATTAGTAGCCATATTACCTCTATTAGTAGCCATTCTATTACACCATGGAGCAATTCCAGCAATCAGTAAACACTATTGTCTGGATACCTAAATCTGCAGGAACACCAGTAATAATCACACTATTATCTTGTTACTTATATCTGCAGGAACACCAGTAATAATCACACTATTATCTTGTTACTTATATCCACATCTACATCTACACAGCTTGTTATTCGCAGCCTGCCTTCTACACTTAGATCGAGGGCCATTGAGATTCATCGTCCGCGGCGGCATAATCAGTGTCAACATCATGTCACATGGTCCAAATTCTAAATATAATGACCGTAATCTTATCAAAACCAGCCATGTAGAAACATCGGATTCTTATACCTCTTCACGTCCAGTGAATGGCACATTATTATGATAGGGAAATGACTAGAAATAATAGGTCTGGGAGAAGGTAGTGTGGAAAATTGTATACAACAGCGGATTTGAAAATACATCAAGCATATCTCCAACCTGATTCTAGCAGATTTTCTTCCTGATCATTTTGCACTCTATTATATTGTACATCCTATAGGTACATACATCATCCCCAACAACAACAAAAAACATTGTTAATTTCATCCGTGGGTTTCCAACAACAGTATTTCAATTTACACCTGGCATCACATCCTAAGAATCGATGACACAATTGATAATATCATCTACGGTTTCTGACAGAATGTTGCCAGAAATAGAACAGAATGCTCGATGTTTTAATGAAGTTGGTCGAATATCACATAGGCTGTATTGTATGAACACCCTCAAGATATTAACCTCATACTGGGCAATACAATTCTCTATGAGATTAGTTGAGGATTTGCAAATGTTTCACATTTTTTCACATGACCAGTTGCCAACAGAGAGGAATAAGACTGCTAAGGACTACTAAGGACTGCTAGAAGACGTGTCCTTTTCACTTGTTGTTGAACTGCGCTCAAATAACATCCATGAAACATATCTAGAATGCTTGCAAACTGTGATGGAAAGTTCTAGTAGCAGAGATTTACGAACTGGTGGACTACCAGGGATATACATTTGTGTTGTATGTGTGTGAGGCGTATTTACCGTACACCATATCCATGTGAAAGTATCCACACCCATGGTGCCCATTAAAACACCTCAGAACACCTTAATACACCTGTGTACAACTTCATAACTTCAAAGCTCAGCAGAGTCAACAAAAATGTAACCAATAATATTAATTAATCAACTTACTAGTACTTAATTTTCTGCATAGTCATAACAACCAACTCTTTTTTCCCTTTTTAAAAAAAATGGGGTTTACAGTTGCTTTCTAGTTTCACTAGAAGCTCATCAAATCATATACTAGTCATGATGACGTTTCTAGGTGTTGAAACAGTTCCGCAAGGATGAAGTAGGTCTACAGGTAATTATGTCTACTTTCTGTTCTGTGGGTGTAAGAACCAGAAGGTTCATCAGCTGACAGCTGGGAAGACATAGTGTTACAGTTCCTTCTCTTTACTCTGCACCCATCTCTAACCTTCTCTCTGTCGGTAAGTCAAGAAAGTGGCATTCATCACAGACAATATATCACTGTTTTCACGCAGCAAAACAAGGCCAGGAAACAGGGTTAGCTGATTAACTTGACTTGTCCAAATAATAGTTTGAAATGGCCTATAAAGAATTTCGGCATTTAAGATTGAACAGGCTGTGAAGTCTACTTGTTTTGTCGTGATTTACACGCACACAAAACAAATATAAAAGGAAAATTAACATCAGAATAATCTAAAATCTGGCCGCTCAATCAAAAACAAGTACATTTCTAATAACAACATTCTGAATGTCTCAAGATGTGATGAACTACAATAACTAAAGTTCCACTTGCTTACCTAGAGTATTATTATTATTATTAATTATTATTATTATTATTATTATTATTATTTATTATTTATTACTATTATTATTATTATTTACTATTGTTATTTACTATTGTTATTATTATTATTATTATTATTATTATTATTATATTTACTATTTACTATTGTTATTGTAGCACTATAGCTACTCACAATATGCACATAAAAACATATATACCATGTCAAGATGCTAGTATTTCAATGATATGCATACACCATTATGAAAAGATTTCATGTATACAAGTAGGAAGTCTAATATGAAACATTAACTCTAGCATTATAGTTTTAACAATACATATGATAGTGTTGACCTCACATACAAATATATGGCTGTTTTACAAAGCTGGTCAACCATCTACGGGTGAAGATAGATAGATAGATAGATAGATAGATAGACAATCTTTATTATCCACAACGAGGGGAAATTTATTTACGAAGATATGAAATGTTGTCACAATCTGCCATCACCATGGTTCCCGAATATCGTCAAACAAGCGTGAAACAAACAGTCTGTCTGACTAGTTCTAATAATGAATTTGAGTTCCTCATTCTGCGAGATGATATTGTATCTGGCGGTATGACAGGGAGACAGTCTATGGTGTCATTGTGTCCATATCTCATTCCAAACCAATGAATGTGTCTGGGTATTGTTTGCCTAGCCAATCCCATCTCTCGGCAATATATTGAACCTTTTGTGACAGCCCAGCTGAAAATGACTTCATTTCACACACAGGTAGGCAGTAGTGGCACATAAATCTGTGACAGTTGTTTGTTTCCTGGAGGTGTCAATAATAAGCTCCACGGTAACTTCAAAACCAAATTATTTATCACCTCTATGTACAAGAGCTATATGTAAGAGTAGAAAACCATGATTGGTATTATTTTATTTATTTTATTTATTTATTTTTTTATTTTATTTGGGGGGTGGGGGTTAGAGTTGGGATTTACAGCCATTTAAATATTATTTCATTCTCTATATCATTGCATGTCAGTTTATATTATAAGAAAACATGTAACACTTGTAACAATGATTGTGGGAGTAAACCTGTAAGCATTGAGATTTACAGCCATTTCAAGATTTTCTATATCATTGCTCATCAGTTTATGATATAAGAAAACATACAACACCTGTAATACTGATTGTTGGGGTAAACCAGTAGACATCTGCTGTCACTGACAAACAAAGAATGATAACTGCACTGCGATAGCATAGATCATCTACTATATCATGATCATGATCATGATGAAAAGGTAACTTCCACAAAATTCATGTCTGGTCCCCAGGGCAGGTTAAAACTCAGAACCGTTGACTCTGAAGTCTGACAATCTACCGCAGTGCTACCAACTGCGTCTATGATTTGAAAAGTAAATGATGTAAGTGTTCTTAACCACCACCGTGTTTGTTAATCAACATCACTGATCAATATGGCACCTCCGGTTGCAACTGGAATAGTTTTTAACAGATTGCATCACAAGGATGCGCTACCACAAGGAGAAGTTCAACAAGGTACCGGTGGTCATACAACACTAGGGACTTCTCTGTTTCCAACAGCTAATTAGTTTCCAACAGCTAATTAGTTTCCAACAGCTAATTAGTTTCCAACAGCTAATTAGTTAGCAGTACAACAGCAAGGAATAGGAACTACCATGCCACAAAAATAGACTTTTGGACATGCATGTCTGCAGACAGTCCGTTTTGCAGCATGAATGTAGATTCAGTACAAAATTGCATTGCCACCTACAGTTTTCCATTTCTTTTCAAAGATTCTTTCACTCATATCACGACTTGTCAGTTCAGGGCAGGAGGAAACCCGCAACATCTGTAGCACTAAACATTGCAGTAAACCTGCGAGCACTGGCTGGTACTGACAGACCAAGGATGATATCTCCATTGCCACTCTACAGTGGCATCCTATCTTGATCAAGAAAGGTAACTTTCGCGAACATTGATGCCGAGATCCTGGGACAGGATTTGAACTCAGGACCTTTGGCTCTGAAGTCCAAATGTTCTCCCATTGCACTATATCCCGCCCCCACTGCGTACTTTTTGTGTCGCAGTCTCTGACATTGTCAAGAGTAATACATTGACCTTTGTCAACCAAATCTAATTACCCACGTAGGTATCAATAATACTGAGACAGAAGGATTATATGATAATGCCAACTTTATGAGACCTGGGGCCCTATTCTCGAAACGTTATTACGATCTTCTTAGCCTAAGAACGTTCTTATCTTTACCTTAAGGATACCTATAGCATGAGCTAGTCATGATCGTAAGCTAAGAAAATCTTAAGAAGTTTCTAGAATAGGGGCCCTGGACACAAACAAGGCGTAGAGATTATAGGAGTCTATAGGAGTCTATATTACTGATAGGAGTCTATATTACTTATAGTATATTACTTATAGGAGTCTATATTACTTATAGGAGTCTATATTACTTATAGGAGTCTATATTACTTATCGGTGGCATTGGTGAAATATGGCACTCAAATTTTGCACATCGAATGTCATAGTTTCTTCGAAAGCACAGTCATTCCCTCAATGTGTGGCCCATTGATCGGGCCAAGTTTCAAATCCATCCTTTATTCTCAGTCCACAATACTTCTGTACTGAGCTCGGGATTAGATGCAAAGTGATTATCAGCCTCAGACGAGGTTATCCTTGGACAGTCTGGCTATTGCCAAGTCCAACATGATGTTTTATTGTGGCATGAAGATTGCCTGCCAAGCTTGCTTGAGTTCAGGCTGCGATCTGATGTGGCGTTACCTAATGAAGGGAGAACTCTGACAATGGCTGGAGACACATGGGGTGGATATTCCCCCACCCCCCACCTCCATCCCCCACCTCCATCCCCCACCCCACCACAGGACACGACTGGACCGATCTGTGTCTCATCAACAGCCCGCCGACTGCTGGAATACGGCCCAATATGTTATCTCACCCACTGACGGGCCTTCTGTATTCATAGCCCGACATGCCGCACCAATAATCCAATATCACGGACAATTGAGAGCAACCATTTTGCCCATTTTAATAATTTCCGTTATTAATCCGCATCCCATTGGGAACCCATTGGGAGGAGATTGGATCCCTGTGGAATTCAGGACGTGCGACTCGCGCAATCATAAAAAGACAATACAATTTCCTACCATGACATGAGAGGGAATATTACCCATCACGTCATAAGTGACGGCACGTTTCTGCCCGCTGAACGCATCAGTACCTCGTGTTTACCCAAAAGACACAGCCCTGTCCAGTAAATCCCAATAAGTCAAAAATGGTTTGGGTTTACGAGGCAGGGTCAGATTGTTTCGGGCCTCCAGTCCTTTAGTTTGCCATGTGCTCGTAGCTTATTGCCGAGCTTTATGGACTAATGATAGTCTCAGGTCATAAAAAGGGCCATACCATTTAATGAAATCTGTATTTAATATCAAAGATGCCCCAAAGAAATCGATGATGCTTTTGGAAAGATAACTCGATGAAGCTTAAAGTGGGTGCTTGACGAGTGAGGGTCTAAGCCATGGAGGTTAGTCTGGCATACAAACCCAGTGAACTTAGTTTTACATAGATATTAAGAAGGCTATGAAATACGAGTTCTATCTGGATAAGGCGGAAACTCCCAGATGAAAGAGTTCTCATTCTTCTTGAATTATTTCTGCTTATCAACTTAATGGCAATTGCTGTACTTACAGTTTATATGTCAATATGAAACAGCACTTTGGAAATCCATACACATGTATTGATTTTAAGCATATATACAAAATAATACATTATGCATTACGTAGAGTCAATGTATTAATGGTACACATTTAATATGAAACAAATTTGATAGCTCAGTGAGTTTTTCATATATTTTGAATTGGGGTTTAGCGTCGCTTTCAAGATTATTTCACTTATATCAGATTTTAGGGCAGGAGGAAACCTGCAACATCCATAGCATTGAATGTTGTGGTAAACCTACGAGCACCAGCTGGTACTGACAGACCAAGAATGATATCAGCATTGAGCTCAGTGAGTACATTTTATAATAAACTAAAGTAACATTTGTCTAGATTCATGTCTGATCAAATAAAGTTGCTAATGGATGAATCTGCATGACAGATATTCATCACAATTAGTGATAATATATTTATAAATAGATGTACATTTCTTGTTGCGCATGTCTATTGGTGTTATTCATTCTTCTTTGTTTTTAGAGCACAAAAGGAAACTTAACAGTGATTTAGCTTTCTGAATCACTCACACATTTTTAAAAAAGGAAAGTAACTTTTAAAGGTCAGTTGAGGTCATGGACAATCTCTCATCAAAGGGTAGCTTGCATTAAATCACACACAAAAACCATCAATTCTAAAACATGCCATAGTTTTCATTTGTTTAACCAACATGGTCATACATATTAATCACCCACAAGAGTAATTGGACATCGCTATTGCTCATCCAATCATCACGTTCACGTTTGGAGAAGATGATTCGTAATCTATACACAGGGAGAAAGCCAAGGGACAACTTAACAATCTTAAAAATACCTTTTTTTGTTCTCAAAATAAATTTCCAATTTGAAGATAGTAATCCACATATTTAAAAATATTTCCACCAAAAATAAAATAATTTGAATAAGAAACTGTCAGGATGAATTTGTCATAGCTTGATGTTCGTATCAATACGGAAATCTTAACAGCCAATTATTTTTCAGCCAATGGATGCATTGTTTTTATAACAATTCTTACTGTCAGTTACAAAATATTCCGTAACATTTTGAATGATTAATTGTCAAATCTAATCCATATTTTGAATTAATTTGCAAAATTTAATGCGAACACATGTTCCCCCCCAGCATTCTCAGGAGTCCATGATTTTGCAGTAGTTAAATTGACATGTCTTTAAGGATGCACGGAAACTTGACGTTCCTGAGAATGCCCATGAAGAAACTATGACATTTGCCATTTCAAAGCTAGATTTTCAATCTAAAGGTTAATGTGAGATGCTATTTGATTGGTGAAGAAGGATTAGCGGGCTCATCAAAGCCCAGAACTGTCACACAAATTAGATTCTATCTTCACCATATTGTCTTTCTTCCGCAGAAACCAATAAGATGGAAAAATCGAGAAGCCCTGAAATGTGAAAATACTATTGAAGTCTTGAATTAGTCTTAAAGAGTACATGGCCTCTCATCACATGCATGTTTTCAATGCTGTTACATCTGGTGCTGACACTTTGAGTGCAGATAGTACAGTATTTGTATGTCTCTGGTACCGGTACCCTCTTGCACCATACAATGGTAGCTACAGGAAGACCCAATGATGCCTGATAATAATGATAATAATGATAATAATAATAATAATAATAATAATAATAATAATAATAATAACAGGAAGAAAAAGAAGCAGCATTTTGTCTTGTACATATATTCATATTTTAACCTTACTATAAAATACTGATGAAAATGTTCCTGTGTTCCCGTGTCATTCAAAATGTGTTTAAAAAAAAGTTTTTAAATTAGGAAAAGATTTAGTTGTCAGTTATAACTGACAATGAAATTTTCATTTTACAAAAATAACAAAGTTCTATAATCTCATCAGTCTCATTATCCTACAATCTCATTATCCTACATATTCTAATACACATTAAAATTCTAGAAAATGTCACGATAACCTTAATAAAATTCTAGGAAATATGTCACAATAACCTTTACAGGTCATCTACAAGTTTAGGCATTTAAAAAATTTATATTCAATTACCAAAAGTTAGCCCTTTGTAAATTGAGTAAACCCAGGCTTCCTACCATCCATCCCAGCTTCGTACCAGCCCGTGTAAGCCAATCTTGAAGAACACAGCAGATGCTGCATCTAACAGAACATCCACTCAAAGACCACCCTTTACAACGGTACTGCTATCAATTCAAATAATAAATTAAAGAATTTTCCACTTCCAGAAAGAAAGAAAAAAGGTCTGTTAACATGTGCACAAGCCACATTCGAATAATGTTCTGCCATGTTTATTTAATAATTATCCACAGATATATATAATATATGATGGATTCCAACCACACAGTACTGCTAGACTCGCAGGTGGTATTCCCCCGCAGTGCAATACAAATCTTAAAAGACCGGGGCCAATTGTTTAATGTGTTAGCCATGGGCAGAACTACGATCCTATTTCTGTGTAGAATTGATTCCCGTGGAGGAATTGGGAGTGTAAAGGGCTGTGTTGGTGCTGGTAGCACTGAATCCTCAGTTGTTTTTTTACAACTGTGTGAAATTACACAACTTGCACTGCACCCTATAAAATCAATGGAAGCTCCAGGGTGGCCATCATTCAAGTCGGCCAAGCAAGAGTTGCTGTCTTTAACCTGAACGCCAACTCATTTGAAAGCATCTCAGTTCATTACCTCGCAGAATATGTTTCCGACACCTACATACTCTGACCAAACACAAATTGCACTTCCTGCGCCCGGTGTGCTTGAAAACCTCTGAATAGCCAACTCACTCACAAATTTAAATGTTCAATTATTATCAATGGGGAAATAAAACCACATTCTGGGGACCAAGCTTCTCAGAGATTGAGTAGATAGGACTTTTTGTTATTGTAAGTGCAGCGTAGAAGTATGGTGATTTTTTTGGTTTTCTTTTTGAATTGGGGTTTAGAGCCTCTTTCAAGATTCTTTCATTTATATCATGGCTTGTTGGTTTATATTATGGCAGGAGGAAACTCGCAATATCTGTAGTAATAATTTTACAGTAAACCTGCGAGCGCCAGTTACATCACTACCGTATATACAATTGTGGGAAACTTCTTACATACACATAAGTAGCTGTGTGCAATATAAGATGCTCCTACTGGTCTTGCCCAGCAGGGTTACCCATTTGGCTCAATCGGTAGAGCGTTGGACTCGCAATCCAGCAACTCAGGTTCAATCCCCACGATCGGCAGAGGTCCTGTTTCACAAATATACGAAGATCAGATACTCCCTCTCTTCTACAAGGAAAAGCTGGTCATGACGCACAGCGAATACCTGCCTAAGCCTGATACATCCATCTGGAGATGTTCACCACCCCATGACACTGCTCTAAGCGGCTTCCACTCACTCCGCCCAGGAAGTGTTCCACGTGTAGCGGCAGAAGCCCGCGGAGTCAATTGGAATAGCACAGTATTGAATGCGGGATCTGTTTTCATATCATACCTAGTGACCAGGAAATGATGGGATCAATTCATGATGGTGCCGGACATACCGTCATATCGCCAGACATACCTTCGCATCGACAGCCATTTGATGGAACATAATGGATACATATCACAACCGCTAGCGCTCCACAAAATTCAGATAATTAATTCACGATTTCTTGTATATATAAATAACGTGACAAATATTATTCAATGGACGTTTCCATTAACCCGCTCCCTGCTGGATTAGGCACAAGCATTGCTCTTTTGGGCATCTCCAGTTCCCTTCAGCATGGAGAGGGTTAACAGTACGAGATCAGAAAGCTTGGGCTATGATCACTTCCCTAGGACATCTGGTCTAGGGATCCAGTAATGTTCCCTTGTAGGAAGTTCTATAATAAAACTCCCATTGTGAACACTAAATGGATGGAGTCAAGTCTAGACCCTATCCTATAATAAGTACTGTACATCTAGATTAGGTGTAAATATAGGTGGGGCTTGGGAATAAAAGCAATGGATTATTGTTGTATACATTTATCTGGTGTGTTTCTTCTCAGAAAAATCGTTCCTATTGCAAAGACTGAAATTGTGTATATAATGAGGTATTAAAGAACATATTAGTATTGTAACTATCAGATGGTATATCAAGGTTACGGTAGGGTTCAAACCCTGTTACATTTAATAGTATCTAAAATCAAAGCGATTATCAGCCTCAGACGAGGTTATCCTTGGACAGTCTGGCTATTGTCAAGTTCAACATCTTGTTTTATTGTGGCATGAAGATTGTCTGCCAAGCCTGTTTGAGTTCAGGCCGAGATCTAAAATCAATTATAACTGTTTGTACTTGTAATCTGAAGTACTAGGCAATGCCTCTCTCCCTCCCTTCCTACATATATATCTTTCTCTCTCTATCTCTCTTATACATAAACACACACACACACACACACACACACACACACACACATGCACACACACAAACACACACACACACACACACACAACACAAACACCATCCTAAATGAATGTGAAAACTTTGGAATTGGTTTCTGGCTTAAATACTAGCTTCTACTGGGCTTTGGGTAAAGATAGGTAACAGTAGGAGTGACCATAACTTGACAAATAAATCTTTGTTAAAGCTTACAGGGATTCAGAATAGACTCTTTCAGTTGGAATTAGCATTCAGTCCAATAAGTCAGTCTGGAATTATGTTTTGGACAGGTTAATACCCGACTATCCACGATTCAGTCCCATTTGGTAGTTCTGCTATGTCTAACCACTTGCTACAGAGAGCCATCTAGCTATAAACACATATCATCAGACATATACGGCTTCTCTGGCAACTTTCACATTGTCCTCCAAATAGCTTGGAAGAAAATGACATTTTTCTGCTAGCTGTTTCAAGGTACACAGCAGAGGCAATTTTGAAGTATTATTAGTCGTTCCCTCGTCACTATCTTCTAGCGATGGTGTTGGTGTGACCACTAATTTCAATTAACACGTGACACTGGCCAATTGGAGATAGATACTGATTGAGGGGACCCTTGGCTGGTATCTAGTATCTTGCCGTCGCTAAATTCCCCAAAATACAATGCAACATCAATATTTCTCGCTGAAAATAGTTTCCAATTAAACGTGATCATATAATTAAACCCAATCACTAATAGTGTCTCACGCTAAAGAAAGAACAAGATGACCGGAACAAATTAAAGCACCTAGTCCTCATTTATTTGTCCAAAATAATCCAGTATTTATACAATATTCAGTACAATATGTACCAAAATAAAAACAAACTCAAAATGGCCCCAGTTCATCAACATATTCTATCTTTGTTTCCAACAAATAATCAAAAGAGACCAGACCAAATTGCTCTCTGATAAAACTGGAGCCTATCAAGGAAACGGCAGCTATAATAAGCCAGCAATCTGGAGGTATTCAGGTATTAATACCAGTCTAATATGGCCTTGATGATATGACTAAAGCCTCATTATTAGAAGACAAAAGCGAGTGGAGATTATTCTGGCACAAGGAGTATCATAGTGACTCCGTGATAAGAAGCGACAGGAATACACGCAGAAGAATCCCTCGTCTGTCTGCAGGTGTATGTTTAATCATGGCCATAGTATTCAATAGCAAACAATCATAAACATTAATAATACAGAATCCTGAAGATATGTTCCTGGAGAACAGAAATACATATTATACTGAGATCATCCACGCAGTATTCTGGGATCAGCTGTGTCGAAATCTGGCCCCGAATTCTCGAAGTTTAAAATTTTTCCTCAGCTGAAATTTTACTTGAGTTACAGCACGGAGTCGACAATGGGAGAAATCTCAGCCGAGTAAAATCTCAAAATAAAATAAAAGTTTAATTTGAGAAATCGGGGTCAGCTGTGCAGTACTCCAAGATCAGCTGTGCAGTATTCTGACATCTGCTGTGCAGTACTCTGATAACAGATGTGCAATACTTTGCTATCAGATGTGCAATATTCTGAGATCGTCTCTGCAATACTTTGAGATCAGCCGATCAGCTATTTAGTACTTCAAAATAAGCTGCACAGTATTCTGAAATCAGCTGAATACTACTCCAAGATCAGCTGTTTAACTACCGTACATTAGCTGCACACTACTAAGACCAGCCATGTACTTAGCTACCAAGTAACACCACATGCTCTCCAGAAAAACTCCAGTAATTTCGTCCGTTGGGTCATTCCAACCTACTAAATATTGTAGTGATATAACAGTAACGATGTACCAGTTAAGAGAGTGCTTGGAATGAAAAGTAAAGGCTAATTTACCTAGCAAATGGGAAACTCTACATTTTTTAAAAGCAATTATATGTATTCAAAATGAATATATTTTGCGTTAATAGATAACATTTAGTACAGAATTACCATCATGATTGTAGGCCTTTAAGCCATTTAAGAACACCTATGAAGAAGAAATTTAAAGCTTAATATAGAAACAGTTATTATTATTTTCTCTCTCAGTTCATTCCTTATTTCTTTAGCTGAAGGGTGGTCGATTTCATAACCTGGTTACCTCTATAAAACCTTATAATAATCATACATAAAAACTTGCAGTAATTCTATGAACTATAGGACAAGTAGAGCAACTTGCGGTAATTCTATGAACTATAGGACAAGTAGAGCAACTTGCAGTAATTCTATGAACTATAGGACAAGTAGAGCAACTTGCAGTAATTCTATGAACTATAGGACCAGTAGAGCAACTTGCAGTAATTCTATGAACTATAGGACAAGTAGAGCAACATGCAGTAATTCTATGAACTATAGGACACGTAGAGCAACTTGTTGGAATGGCTCTAAGCACTGCCAAGCGTAACGTTAGAACCGTGTTCAGCTAGAACTAGAAAGCAGCAGCTGCAGTTACAAATGTCTTTGGTGCCGATTCCGTGCTACTTTGACAAAACATGCTTGAAGATGTATTTTTCAGCACTTGACAACCTTCCCCATAACATCCATAGATCATACATATTCTGTATCAGTCGCATATTGCTCAGTCATGTATGCCCAGTCATTGCCAGTCATGTATGCCCAGTCATGTATGCTCAGTCACATATGCCCAGCCATGTATGCCCAGTCACACATATATGCCCAGTCACATATGCCCAGTCACATATATGCCCAGTCACATATGCCCAGTCATGTATTCTCCCATAATTGTTATACTTGTAATACATAGGTGGCGCGACACATTGCACATAATTTGGCACAAGGTAGATGCGGATGAAGTGCCAATAAATGCCATACAACACCCTGCATTGTGCTGAAGGCATCTTTAGATGAGCTATTATTGAATTTATTGATACATTTCCATCCAAAGAGATGACTGGAGAACGTTAAAGACTCACTGAAATATATACTTCCTTCATGGATCTCATCTTTCACATTCATAATTACAAGCCCTCTCCACTTCTTCATATCACTTTGAAAAGTACAAAACTATTTATCTTAAAGTACATGTACTTTATAGTATATATATTATATATATACTACTTTAAAGTGTTACTGCCTAGATTTATTATAACAGTTGTGGATATTTTATTAGGTGATAAATATGCAAAATGTCGTTACACTTGGCAAGACTGCCTATCATTAGCTTTGAAGTAAAGTATTTTTTTTACTATTGTAATTGGAAAACAGAATAGAATATGCAAATATATTACATGCAATTTCACAAAACACCATAATATTATTTTAATGTTGAGCTTGGTATAATTCTGTTGAGAAAAAGTAATGCTAGGATCAATTGATTACAATACCATAGAAATATATTCCATGAACATCATAACATAGACAAACTTCTGACAAACATAGCATAAGAAAATGTTCTCATGAACATTGTAGCATAGAACATGCAGGACAAAATCCCTAATAGACCATGAAACTCACATACTACTGTAAGACATACACATGATCTATGGCCGCATGCCAGTATACTAAAACAGAAATCATCATACAGGTTGCCATTCACACATCTTGAAATGTCGCTGACAAATGTCGCCAGCACGGGCGAACAAACATCGGCGTTCCAGTGTTTACCGACCAATGACCCAAACATCCTCACGTGGTCTCTCTTGGCACCAGTACCGCTGTCTGGAATACAAACATCAGATTTTGGGAAAACTCACGAGCCGTTCCTGGAGTGAACTGACAGAGCAAACTGAGCCCACCGTCAATGACCATGATCGACATCACCAACTAACCGTCAGCAGACCATGGTGGCCATCAGGATTGACTGACCAGTGGTGAGATATATCTGACCATCAGGGATTGACTGACCAGTGGTGAGAGATATCTGACCATCAGGGATTGACTGACCAGTGGTGAGAGATATATGACCATCAGGGATTGACTGACCAGTGGTGAGAGATATCTGAACATCAGGGATTGACTGACCAGTGGTGAGAGATATCTGACCATCAGGGGATTGACTGACCAGTGGTGAGAGATATTTGACCATCAGCATTGACTGACCGGTGGTGAGAGATATCTGAACATCAGGGATTAACTGACCAGTGTTGAGATATCTGACCATCAGGGATTGACTGACCAGTGTTGAGAGATATCTGACCATCAGGGATTGACTGACCAGTGGTGAGAGATATCTGACCATCAGCATTGACTGACTGGTGGTGAGAGATATCTGACCATCAGGGATTGACTGACCAGTGGTGAGAGATATCTGACCATCAGCATTGACTGACCGGTGGTGAGAGATATCTGAACATCAGCATTGACTGACCGGTGGTGAGAGATATCTGAACATCAGGGATTGACTGCATTGGGTCAGATCCATAGTTGAAACCACTGCTTGACTAGACCTCCACTGGGACAAGAATAAACGGCTGGTTTACACTTTCAGAAATGTCCAAGATGGAAGAAATGATGAAATGTTTAAAAGTTCTGACATTTGCTTCTCCAGCAATTCATTAACAAAAAATCAAATTACAAGTGAAGTGAGTGCTTATGGAGTTTAACATCGCTGCGGAAATCGTTTACCATCCTGTGATGACTAAAAGTAAAGAGATGATGAATTGGTACTAAAAGAATATCATTATGACTATGAAAGACTAAAATAATAATATAATAATTTGAACATTTATTGCAACAAATCCAGGCTCTAAAACATGCTTATAGCAACGATCAATGTGCTTTCAATTTCCTTCTCAACTCCCAGGGGAGTATACAAGCCAAGCTGCCGTTCAGACTACACAGACTACACAGACATTCCCAATATCCTGCCTGACTGCAGTTACAAGTGGCTGTGCTTGATGCATCATAGAGAGAGCTAAACACATTATATGTACAGCCATGGATTTTTGATGGTTCAAACAACCGATAATCACACAACTGATCTGGTATCTCGCACAGATAGAACGGTGCTCAATATTAATAGATTTCTCCTAAGCAAGGATGTCCTAGCAGACAGCGTGGTATCTCAGCCACTTGCAGGTGCGGCCAGCGTTAATGACTTAATCAAGATCACGGCGTTGAGAACCGATTCAAAATGGCAACATTCAGAACATAAAGACCCGCATTCACATCTCGGTGTCATTTCCAATTCCTGTTCCTGTCTGGAATCCTGGGTAATATCCGGCAGCCTCACTGCAACTTCCCCCTCGCTAGCCACAAAACATTTTATGTTGGTCAGATTTAGCAGTCGGTCGGTATCTGATCGTTCCGGCATTATCGCAATCGGCATTAAGTTGCACGTACGGACCGATGTAGCCAACATAACGACATTTTATGTGCAGAAAAGAACATCGTAACTGTAAACCTGGTCAGCATCAAAGGTTAAGAGAGCTTTATAAAAAGTCAGTTGTTATCAACGACCAGGAAAACTCTACTATGGGCATGTCTACTTGATTAGATCCAAGACTGCAATGGCGAATGGAGAACGCTGATTATTTCTTCAAGACTATTTTCAGGCGATAAAAAAAATATATAACATTTAGTTATAATAAGAAAAGAACATTTTGATATGTAGAGAATTAAACTTTATTCTTGTTATTTAGGATATTTCTCAAGAGTATTTTCAGCAGATGAAAATATATAACATTTAATTATACGAAAAGAACATTGGAATGCCATTTTGTTCTTGTTATTTGTCTTTTTGTTGTTAATCTTTGCTATAAATATTAGAGATGAGTATTTGAGATCGGCATTAAAGATCAATATTGGAAATGTTGTATAGAACAGGAGTGAATTACAGGAGAATTAACTTTAAATGTCCACTCGTAAACAGAAAAATAAACATGACGTAATGCAATTAATGGAAGAGATTTGGTTTGTATTCCACACTCCCAAAACATTTAATTCATGTCATCTGCAAATAGCTACAGGGCGACTTATAAATGTCAATAAATATATTTTAAACTGTTTGACTATATAGTATAGTCAGTGCAATGTCAATAAATATATTTTTAACTGTTTTACTATATAGTATATTCAGTGCAATGTCAATAAATATATTTAAAACTAACTAATACTGTATAGAAGAGTTTCAGAATCTATGGAGAAGGACCATGTTGTAAATCATACACTGCTTAAATAACCATTGGCGCCTAACATCGTTGGGAACAGTTTGCATGTTAAGTACCAGGATCTCCAGAAGAGGAATCAAAGAAGTTTGCAGACAAAAGGTCCTTGACATATAAATACGTCGTTCCCCCAGATCAAATAATAAACTAAAGACTGGAGGTCCATTGAGCACCGCGAAGATAAACTTTACATACTCTGAACATCACTTATCAACACACACCATGAGGATAAACTTTACACTCTGAACATCAATAATAGACACACACCCTGCATCAGAGCTTGGAATAATACGAAGACACCAACACGTCCAATAGTGACGCAACAGTTCAAACAATCTACCAAGTTAGACAATAACTGATCAATGACCATGTTCACTGACTATAATAATATGAATATGAATATTAATATTGCGCCAAATCCATGCTTCAGAAGCATGCTCATAGCGCTACATTACAGGGCCCATATTCTCAAAACTTCTTAGCTAAGAACTTCTTAGTGAGAAAATATGTCTTCAAAAATGAACATACCGTAAGCAGAAACCCAGTTAGGCAAATTCTTAGTATTTACGAACTTCGATAATACGGGCCCTGATCTGTCGATGTTAAATGAAGCAACAGGGGACACACAGGAACATATACACTTTAGTCTGGCCTAACACGACGTAACACTGGACACAAACTCCTGAATTCAACATCAATGAGTTCATTCAGTCTTCCGTCCCACTTGGCAGTTCGGTCAATTCTGTCAACTCCCCTGTTCCAGCAAATATCACAGACCTTTGTACCAGATCCTCCCCACTCGATCCTTGTGTATTAACACAGTATAACAGAGTATAACACATTATAACACAGTATAACACATTATAACACATTATAACACAGTATTACACAGTATAACACATTATAACACAGTATAACACATTATTACACAGTATAGCACATTATAACACATTATTACACAGTATTAAATGGTCCACAGAGATCCTCCGTCCACACGGCCGACCGCTAGTTGATAAATACATTGGGATATTGAGCACGGGAGTTGATTTGAATCGATTCATTAGTTGGATTGTCCGAAAATTCTCAGGTGTAACCCATCGCGATCATCATCGGTTGTGCCATGGGAGTTTTACAATACCAGTATTTAGCTGTGTTTTCGTCTGTGATTCTTCATTGATGATAACAGCCCAAAGCATATTGTGACCTCTGTTTAATATCTATGCATCAGTTTACTACTTGTTCCTTTCCTACAACATCACATGTCAACGGGATTGCACTACATATACAAATTCTTCACCTTCATTGAATTCCCATGTATCAAAGTACAGTGCTCCCTCGATATAACGCTGAAATTTGGGTCCATGACATGCCACCCGCGTTATATCAACGAATATAATTGGAGAATTTTTATATTTAATTTTTTTTTTTTTAAATGGGGACCACGCATTGTATCCGAATCTGCAGTGCATCGAAGGGCGTTATATCGAGGGAGCACTGTATATTCTTTTGAAATTAAACATGAAGACATTAACTTAAAGGTATTGTTATATTAAACACATTCAGGTTCTGTGCATTATCAGTTGTGAATAAAGATTGATGGACTTTTATGAAAACTCCAGTATTTGGTAAGCATTTTGATAACATTATTCCACATTGCTTAGATAATCAAGTCTATATATTTTTATTGAGTTATATCCTGACAAATATTCATCAAATTATTTAAATACAATACAGGGGCGGATACAGACTTTCAGGTTAGGGGGGGGGGGGGGCTCATCATGTATTTTAGAGGGGGCTCATAATTTTACCATAATA
>JAVCKZ010132222.1:0-21713 GCA_034780755.1 Lepetodrilus elevatus
TGCTAATAACGTTCTAAAAAATGCTAAACTAGCCATTAGAAGAAACATGTCCTGGCACTGGAGATGTCCTTTAAGAATTCTGGCAAATGGAGTGAAAATCTGCACATTTTTCACTATTACCGGTATATATACAAAGAATAACAGAAGCGTTTCAGTATTTCAATATATTTATTCCACCATTTATAGACGGCTGACCAATCAGCAGGCTCTGTGAGAGACCACTTACATCTACATTGAGCAAATAGATTACTTTTCAAGATTTAGTTTGGTCAAACAAGGCTAAAATAAATTTACATATTGATATAGCTGAAACAACATTGTAAATGTGTTCACGCTCCAGTGATATCGAGAAAATAGGCTTCTGGAAAGCATCAACAAACATTTGTGTCTACAGCGTTTCAAAGCATAAATCTATGTGCATCAATAATATTTCAGGAACACAAGAGACAACACATTAAGGACACATGACACAGGTTCTGTAGCTCACATGGCAATTCTGCTTGTTTGATAAGACTTACCGGTAGTGTAATATAGTTGTTGGCCAAGTCTTGTTGAGCTTAATATAGGCAACATCTTTGATACAACCATTAAGAAAAGGAAAGGAATATTAATATTAAAAACAGCATTGATTATTATCAATGATGCCACAAACTGTCTGTTTTGAAATGAGGAATGTATTTGCTTAAAGCTTAAATTAAGAGGTGAAAGTTTGGAGGTACCAAGGTATGCATAAGTTCTCCAACACTGCTTATAACATTACAACAGAATGCAGGATAAGTTTTGTACAAGGTGCAACATTTCCTGCTGTGACCAGCCTTGGACTTTAAATAAATGTGGCCTGTGACCTGTGACCTTACCCACGGCTTGTATTCCACATAATATCTCCAATGTTTTTTTAAAAAATAATTGTGACAGGTTTTCCTCACATCAATGTGAAGGACATCAAATCATTTAAACTATTTTGTCTAAAAACAAACAATGTTAACAAAATATATTAAAATTAAGACAAAACTACTTGTTTTCATTCCCAATATTGATACCTTGAACAATGAGGTCAATCCTACAAGTAGTCCTGGCTGAGATTACAAAACTTTTCTGAGTACGATTTCATACTCAACTCGGAATTTTGTTCATGAAACGTCATGTAAATTTTTAGTCTGAGGCCAAAGGTAATCTCAATTAGAACCTGTGTGTCCCCAGGTATGTACACTACATGCCAGAAAAGTGTTAGGTATTTACTGTAAAACTTGGCCCTCACAAATCTAAGATAAGCAAAATAATTCCCACTTAAGCAAAGTACAAACTTGGTCATGACGAACCTTGAAAAGACAACAAGCGAATTATTGATATGATTTAATATTGGTAATCAGTGTTAACTTCAAGGTCACAGCAGGGTCACAATCCTTGGGATATGTTGTAAAAATAATAAAAGGAGGTATGCTGTTGGCTCCAATATTTAATAACAAAACCAAGCTGTAGAGGAATTGATGAAATGGAATTTCAAAGTAGTGGCTATGTTTGTATTTGTAAGATGATGCCTAAAAGATTAAATTGGAGGCAATCGGTTTATTGCTTAGTATTACTCCCTAGTATAGGTCATATCGGGTCACTGGTAATTGATGTTATGATATTCAGCTCGGAAGTCTGACGTCAAAACTTTGAAGCATCACTCTCCAGCAGTTCCAGACAGGTTCAAGAAAGACGACATCAACCATGGATGTCTCATAAGCAATATCTAAATCAATACCTGCACTCCCAGGTAATCATCTACCAAAATAAATGAGTATTAACAGATTATATGTACTGCCCTTGTCAAATCTAAAATCAATTAATCGCTTAAATAATATTTACACAAGTCTATGATATGGCTAATTATATTCCTTTTTCCCCCCTTCTCAGTCAGTCAATATTTACATTCAGAGAGCTCAAAAGTTGCAGTTACAAATAGGTGCGAGTTATCTAGTTCAAAAGTTTACATTAATTATTTATCATGTTCCCATTTATGACCTAACCAACAGAATGATGAGCTATAACTTTCACAACAAATATACCAGCTTTACACTAGACTTAAATTGCTATACATAGTGTTACATATCACAATACAAAATAAAAGGCAATACCGTACTCATCAGCTTGGGAGGTCACTGCAGGATAAACAGTGGCTACAAAAGTAATCATTTCACTTTTACAATAGCATTAAAAGCAAAGACGGACATAATAGAGACTTGCGGAATAGTTGGTGCCGATAACACTAGCTTTGTTAACATACCTGGTACAATCATAAAACAACCCCGACGACTTCTAACAATAGCTGACGAGTAGAACAAATCTAAAATGTTAAAACTAAGAAACAAAAACTGAAGTAAGAATTAATGTGATGTATAAGTATATGTATATAATATATATGGATCTAAATATATAGAGATTTTTTTCATGTTTGCATGTTAAAAATTCTAAAATATCGATAATATTTACAAATAAATTATAACAATTTAACAACTGTTAGTGTTTGCCATTTGTGTGATTCTATCACAATATTTTCCTCACCAAATATAGTATTACATATATTTATAGTGCTTCTACAGGCGCCTTGGCGACGTGGCAATACAAACCTTTCTACAGCACTGGCTATATTCTAAAAGCGAGTTTCTCAACTAGCTATCATCTGGGCTTTCCTGTACAAAACTGCATAATTCTAAGGTAACCATAACTCCAACCCTAGCCATGGGTATTGTTTCTCGATTCTCTTATAAAAAGTAACGGGTCGAAATGGTAATTCTGATCTCAAATTAGATTTATTGTAATGACCACAATTTCAATTAAATAAAAATAAATGTATTTCTCATTTTTCAATGGTATGCACATATATACTTTTTTTAAACATGAGAATATTTAATACTCTCAGAAATTCTAAATAACATGCATTATTTGAGCAATAAACAATAATTATAAATAAAAATTAACACCTTAAAATGTTATCATTTGCCATTTATTATTAAGAGAAAGCATGTCTCCCAGTGTAGATAATAATTATTGCCAATTGTCTCAATCTCCAGCTGGCCATTCAGTAGGAATACACAGTTGAATAGCATGTCACAGGACCTGCCGATATGGGATTCGAACCCGAGTTGCTGGATTGTGAGTCCAACGCTCTACTGAATGAGCCAAAGGGGTAACCCTCTGGCCTAGACCAGTAGGAGCATCTTATATCTCACCCTGCTACAAGCACATAGACAATTTCCCTCTTTTTAAAAAAAATATAAATATATTAGAATTAATTCTTGGCTAATGAAACAAGAGAAGTTATATTAAGTTCACATACCCACATATTTTTTTTTAAATAAAGCAACTTCACTGCATACTTGATAGAACACATGTAACAGCTCCATTTCAAAGGTCAACTTTTCTCTGAATGACTTCCAACAGAGTGTATTACTTTCTCTGTATTCATAGACTACTACTTACATCATAGCAATCCACACTCATAGAGTAAGCGATGCTGGAGATCAATATCTTGGACATAATATTTACCATATTGGCCTTCAACTCTCCCACCCCCTGCCCTTATGCAATCAGCTTCAGCTACCTCCTGGGACTTTGGTTGTCTAGTATGAGATTCATAACCTTGATAGTTCTCGATATATCCGACACATAAAGCACGGCGATGCCAAGACGACAGGAAAGCTGGCCCTCCTGTGCAATATGGTGTAACTCGGAGGTGACCGTAACTCCAACCTTAGCCACAGACTACACCATTGTTAAGGTTGAAGTTGAGATACGCCGTTTCGTACACGAGAACTCTGGTATTTCAATATTTCTTCCATTTCTGGGGAGACATCATTCCTGAAATACTCTAGTACCATACACTGGCATACAGTACTGAACACATAAGAATTTGAGCTTGCATAAGCGAAAGCTGTTGAATAGTAATGTGGACAAATTGAAAGCGTAGAGTAACATGACGTCTTGACAACAATCAATATACACAAGATACAAGTCTGATGGCAAACACCAGACAACTACAGCTTCTGTACGTGTTCCTGGAACTCAGCCAATTATATATACACACAGTCAGGGCTTCAATAGTACAACTACACTTTGATAACATGTATATGTGCATTGGGCAAAGTCTCGAGTTAGAATAATATTATCAATTTTAATACCGTAGTACATGTATTTATAAGATTTTGATAAAATATTTGACTGAAAACTGGAACTTTATTTGTTTCAAAGTTCAGCTGCAATTCTCAATTCTAACTGTTTTTAGTTGACATTTCTATGGTAACAATTTAAAGATATTTATTGATTCAGAACACAAAATCCGTAACTGCCCAGTAGAAATGGAGGACTCAATCCTAACACAGCAGTGAAGAGACACAGTTCTAGTATTGCTTGAAGACTACCGTAACATGGACGTAATGAAAATACTCTGTAACTGGCAATAGCATACACTGTAACTGACAATAGCATACTATCAAATTAAAATATAGCTGTTGGGTCTGTGACTCACATGGCAACATATTAAAGAATCCAGTATTCAAACAGCATATGCCAAAAGTGTGATTGTCAATTGAACTTTATGGTCATGAGTCAATACCGTATGGTCAATACAGAAATTGTGATAACATTATTTGTTAACACTTAGGCTTAGGATTATCTGTCACTGACTTACTAGAATATTAGCAGCAATGAGAGCAACTTTGAACTTTAAACTTTGATAATGATTACAGTTTACACCTACAGAGATTCTATTAATTATTTACATTGCAGTGGGAATATCTCACCCATAGGGACACCTGCATATAGAGAAAAAAAAGCATCTAACAACTCAGGCAAGGCCAATATTCCAAGTCTACGTCTGATGCCAGCATTTGAAAGCAAAACAGTATCAGGCAACAACAACTCATCTGAACAGGAATCACAATGCACTGCAGTATGTACATGTTTGCACCAGTACTGAACTGATATCTACTGACATTAGGTTCCAAATGCTTACAACTGTAGCACGTTGGACGATCCTAGTAAAACTCCTGTGGTGATGATCCACCACCGATCACCACCGACATGCACATGAGTGGAGTGTGAGAGTCAGTTATTGTTCTACATCACAGCAGGACATACAAGTGGAACATACTGACATGAGAAGCCATTTTTACAGTCAAATAATGCTGCCCCACAACAAAACCCTGATCTCGTTAAAGCCAAATTCCTGACTTAGAAAAAAAGATTAAAATTACAAGGCACACTGTATTAATTAAATATTAGTATAACCATGATACAAAAATATTAGGAAACAGTTCTAGAGAAAGGAGGTTGCATGCTGAACAAAGAAAATGTTGAATTAATATAATGTAATTAGTGGATGTATCAAGTGTAAGGTCTATGTGTATCAAGTGTAGAAGTATGATTAATGTATTATGTATACTCGGACTGAATGGCCACCAATATAATATTGGAAGTATCGACAGGAACTATTTAAATTATCCCAAAGACCCATAAGCTGGTCAGACATCTGTCATGGTGAAACAAACCTTTGGATTAGCTTTACACTGAATGCATAAGTCGAGGAACATGGTGTTCCTAAAATTCCTGAATGTCAAGGCAGATTGGCATTTTGATATTTACACCAAGTTCTTGGTTTGGCAGCGAATAGCTTCAAAAAGGTTAAAAAATCTTACACCGTGACCCGTTCTCAAAGATAAAAACCAGTCTTGAAAGCTTCTAAAATGTCTAAAACAAAGCTGGTTTGAGGTTAGTCCTGAATGTGATCCATGTCATGTAACATTTCAAGACAATAATGATCGATACTATCCACTACTCAATCATGTTAATGGAAATGTTTGAATAATCATACCTGAATGACACTGTGATCCATAAAGAATTAATAATAGTTCCACTTCCTATCATATCAAAGTCTACCCTATGCCATATCAGAACGGTCACATCACATAAAATCCTTATTCACAAACCAAATCATAAACATGTCACATACATGGCTATTGACTAAGTAAAGGAACACTGACACACCAGCAGTAAAATAACAATGTCACTATTAATGTTAGTACAGTGCTCCCTCGATATAACGCCCTTCGATGCACCGTGGATTCGGATACAACGCAGGGTCCAACATGGACCCCATTTTTAAAAAGAAAAAAAAAGAAAAAAGAAAAATAATTCTCCAATTATACGGTTAATATTATAACGTGGGTGGCATGTCATGGACCCCAAATTAAGCGTTATATCGAGGGAGCACTAATGATATTTCGGCGCTAGTTTCACAAGCTCCACCAATCACAGCCATGAATTCCTGCTTATCAGAGCCTCCTCTACATTAATGTTCATTACTCTCACGCAGCTTTTCATCCAGCGAGTTTCAATTTTATCAAACCTCTGCAGAAAGAGACAACATTAAACAGACAATCATAAACACAAGTATATATATTTCCACAAAAAATGAACAGAACTACGAGAAAATAAAAACAGAACATGTATCAATGTGAAAGTGACCGAGCTTGGACGTTAAAGTTACAATATAAATGTAAGCTGCCTTCTTTCTTAATGGACACGGGTGGGATACAATGTCGAGACTGCTAGCGGCAAGTGAAATAGGACCTTGCATAAAATCCTTATCATGTTACAGTAGCAGGTATGGTGTATGCACACAAGTTGTCATGTCTAAAATATTTGAAATTTGTAAAATAATTGAAATATATAGTTTTCAAGATCGAGTTTCATAATCGAAAGATTTATTTTTCTTTAGCACGTTTGCTTTAAAATGTTTCCAATGACAATTTGTATGCATGGCCATATGATGAGGAAATTATGTCCAATATTTGTGATTAATTCAACAGGGAGGAGGGTTAACCCGATCCCTAGTGTATTAACCCAAACACTGATGCGTCTACAGTTGCCTTCAGCAGGGAGAGAGGTAAATTACCAATTATGAGGTATTCAGGTTAATGTGTCATTTAAATGTCACGATTTAGTTAACTGGAGAGATTTGTATCCCATATTCAGTTTAAATAACACTTTGTACTGAAACTTATTGATTCTCTCTATGTAAATTGACCAACATTACAAAAGACCCAAACCCAAATTATAACACGGTACCATATTATACATAACATATTTTTTTTAGTGTGGAACTTCTTAGACTTAGTTTCTCTAAGGAAAAATGAACATAAAGTCCTTCAGACATTCAGTAATTTATGACTAATCCACTTCTAGAATAGTCAGGGTCATGATCCCCATCTCCTGGGCACAGCTCTCACATATGAAGCAAGTTAACCACAGAAACAAGTGACTATTTACATATTTACACACGATATCTCGAACACTCAAGTCAGCGTCACTATTCCTCCGTATATGTACACATTCCCCAGCCACGCGGTGTATATATACACATCCATACAGTCAGTCTACAACACACAACATGATGAGTCTCAAGTCTTACAGCCAATCTCCCCACTGTGGTAGTACATCCTTCATAGAACCACAGTGCATTCACAGGACGTGGGGCGCTTCCACCTCGTCGTGCGGGACTCTTTTTACTTCCTGTCAGCATACTTGTTTAACTCTTGAAAGATATGTAGCACGTGTGTAGTACTCTTCAATGATCATATTTCGCCTACGTATAAATATTCTGTTCTCGGCATATGTGAACACGGGGATTAAGTAATTGATCACACGTTCACTTCCAAATAGGACGATGACACTGCTCTGTGTCACAAGCCATGTGATGTCACTGCAAATTGTCAGAGGTCACAGACGGCTGCCAGAGTCAGATGTGACATACAGTGCCATTGTAACAGTGTCAGATGTCACAGAATTTACCATTGTCTGTGTTAGATGTCATAGAATGTACCACTGTCGATTTTATTTTATTTCACAGAATGAACTACTGCGTTTGTGTCAGATGTCACAGAAAATACCACTGCACCTGTGTCAGATGTCACATTTTATCCACCAAGTTAGAAAGACAGCAAGCCTGTCATAATTTTCTCTGTGCAGTTTATGTCTATACTTGCTTCTCTGTGTAACACGAACAGCTCCGCAGTTTGATGATTATGCATATTGAAGAACACCTTGTTTGGACAATGTACAGCACATCAAAGCCATCACTGATACATCAGTAGTACGGTGGCCTCACTCCTTCACACTACCATACCTCAGTCATAGTCATTGGACAGCTATTAAATATTTTCACAAGTTTGGACATACTTTGCTTTAAAGGTCTCTTTTCGTCTTATTATACATTGTGTATCAGGATATTGTCGGCAGAGGATCGTCAAGGTGGCGACAAACTCGTCATGAGCCCTCTGGTGGCAGCACGTAAGTATCCAACATCAGGGCAGGTAACTGCATTCCGCCCATCTCCATGTCTAGGAGCAGGTTTGAGTGTTCTACACTGATTGATCGCAGGTCAGACAGACGCGTCAGGAACTTGGCCAGGGCACTGCCACCACGAAGTCTCTTGACGTTTTCGTACGACTGGAGAGTTTCCACGTAGTTTGACTGTATGTCCTCCACCTTACTCTTCTCCTTCAGCCCCGGCCGCTCTGGAGACAGAAACACAGGAATAGATGTAGAGAAGTGGTGAGAGAGAAATCATAATAAATGTCTAAAGCATATTTGAAGAATTCAATGATGGTTTCTTTTATTAAGTTTTGAATAATAATTGCAAAGTACATTCAATTTGCATATTAAATTGTCATTCTTGCATTCTTAAATGCATGCAATTCTAAATAATAAGTAGCTTTGACTGATAAGCAGCTCAGCTAGTTCTGTCTGTTAAGCATTTAAAGATGATAAATTTGAACTCAAGAATGAATGAATTAATGTTTTACGTTGCAGCGGGAATATTTCACCCATAGGCAACAACCTGAACTCAAAATAACTGCAACTGAAGATGGCTGCCAAGTAAATCCACAGTGGAGGGTATGTTGTCTCTACCTGAGAAGATCGATATCGCCGTGATGAGAGCATATTCTGCGTTGTCAGTCTTCATCTGCGCCATGTTGTCACAGAAGTCGTACACCAACTCTGCGTAGCGACCCAGACCAGTGGCCTTCATGTTCTCCAATGTGCACGGCAAACCGTTGGCAAACACGATGGATCTGGACTCGGAATCGAAACATCTAGCCGCTCTTATTGCCATGCATTCACAGGATGACGCCTGGAAGTGAGAACAGTACCATGATGACCTTCTTGTCAAGGGTTCAGAAACATGTAAAACTTGATGGTTACTGGAGTGCGTTCAAGATAGAATACATGCAATACAATACTTTTCCCTACATGTATTGCTCGTTGAACGGCTTCATGCGCGTCGCTTTTCCTACAAAGTTCACAGCCTCCATACCCGTAGCAGTGAAAAGTATTAATACGTATTGCTACACGTGCTGGCTGAACAGCTTCTGTAGCAATACATAGCAATACATATCGATATGTATTCTAGCTTGAACGCACCTCAGATGAAGCACTTACTAATACATGCTGGATTAATTGTAATCTCTGATGATCAATTCCATGAAGCCAGACGGACATGTCCTTAAAATCTCGTACAAGCCTTACTTCATTGTATTTAATTACTGTTGTATTCAACTTCATACCATGCATGGTTGGAATATTACTGCAAATGACATTAAACCATAATTCATAAACTGTTCCATTAAAAACCCTGGCCCTCATTCCACGTAACAATCATAGCGCTATGAGAGCCATAACTCCTTAGCAACTCCATCTTAACATCAAGGAGTTATGACTCTCATAGCGTTATGCTTGTTCTGTGGAATGGACTCCTGAACATGATGCACTGATAATGATTTCAAGAGCAAGGAATCGGATGCTGACTGATGTAAAATGGTCATTGCATTGGTGTACCTTCAACAGAACAATCTGGTCTTCTTTCTCTAGGGATGAGAATCCTGGCAGACACTTAGCGAACTCCACGATGAGGTGTGTGATGAGGATGGTCATCTGAACCATCTCTGACATCATGTTCTCGGGCGTCGCCTCCTTCTGCCCTGTCTCTATCACCTGCACAACACACGATCACAGGTAACATTAATTGACTCATTTGCAGTGCGAGTGAATTATTGTTTTACAACACAGCGGGAATCTTTCACCCATACGTGATTTGCAGAGGGAATCTTTCACCCGTATCTGACGACTGGTAATATAGATGAGCAATTGAGAGAGTAGACACAGTTGATACAATCCACTTGGATAATTCAATGCTATGTTAATGAGTTTCAACAGTTGACCTAGGGCCTGCTCCTTTCTAGCAGTCAGTTACACTGTGCGGTGTTGATCCTTAGTAACTGCACATGTGTCAGACAGAAAGTACAGACAAAACAGCTAGAAAGGAGCAGGGCCCTATTTTAATACTAACATTTTCATACGGTATGAATATTCTACAAGAACGCTATGGATAGATTGCATCATGAAAGAAGCCTCTTATACATGGACAAAATAGTCACTGCCAGACAACAGGATAAATGTGAACCAAGTGTCTGAAGTGTACTTGTTAGACACAGAGACAGACAAGAGTAAGCAATAATCACTGCCAGAAGGATAAATGAGAAAGATATTTCTGAAGTATGTACTGTACTTGTTAGACACACAGTCAGAAAGAGAAAAAGATAATTACTGCCAGACAGACAAATGAGGATGAACTTTCTCGTGTGTATTTACTAGTCAGACAGAGACCAAGATGAGTTGATGACAGATGAGGACACGCTACCTAAAACCAGAACATACCGTTGCTTTCTTGACTTCACTGTCGTCAGGGAACTCAAACTTCTCTTGCAGACTGCACAGCTTCTCGATGAGGCCGCGGTGGTACTCGGACACCTTCAACAGCGGGTTGTCCTTCAAGATCTCCGTGCTAGGAGGTGGCAGGATCTCTGGCTTCACATCCATGCACCGGCTGTTGGAGTCCGGGGAGAAGCTGTTGCCGTCAGGACTCTCCGCCTTCTTGATGGACGGCTGCGTCACTCGTGCCTTCGCCTTCCTCCGGGCGTCACGGGCCTTACATTGCTCATCTGACAGCAGACCTGGAACAGGAAGCATTTTGAGATTGTACAAATTAGAAAATTAATTATATTATTTCACCTTTTTAACCAGGCAGTCTTATGAATACTTTGAGCGAGAATGAGTGAATTGTTGTTAAATGTTACGGAGGGAACCATTCAGCTATATTGCGATGAATGTCAGAGTGAAGTGAAGTAGATAAACATCATATGAGAAGTGTGGGACGATATTATTGAATTAATACTTTACGTCGCAGTGGGAATATCTCATCTATAGGCGACAATGTGGAAGGAAGTACTTTAGCAAATAACTAGTAAGAAAAGTCAAGTTTGGGACAGTGGAAATACATCCAATTATATTTAACATAATGTGAGAGGTGAGTGAGTGAATTATTGTTTTACGTCACAGCGGGAATCTTTCACCCATAGGTGACCCTCTCCCTGCTGGATTAGACAAAAACACTGCTTATTAGGACATCTCAGGTTGCCTTCAGCAGGGAGAAGGTTAACATAAGGTTTAACATAAGGCCCAGCAATAACAGGGCAAGACAACACATGGGCACCTTTGGACTACACTACGGCTGGAGACAAGCATGTGTACGTACATTCCTCCTTCATGCCCACTTCCTTACAGCGACGAAGCCGACAACTCTGGCACTTCCTCCTCATCCACATGTCCATCTCACAGTTCCCGCCGTATTTACAGTTGTACGACGCTCCACGGGTGATGCTGCGCCGGAAGAAACCTGAAAACACAGCATTCATTACAGGGTTAGAAGCTCCCACTCGCGCGGCGTCCGTGGCGATCTTCTTTTGTTATGGGCAAGTATCTTTTCAGAGAAATCGCTCTTCTTATTTGACTTACTAGCTCATTGGCTTGTTCAAAGTTGTACATTTTTTCACTAACTTCTAACCCTGTGATTACTATAGTTCCTGTCTCCTTGTTTAGCTACAGATCAAGATCTAATGAGTGAATTTGGAGTTTTTAAGGACACAGTCATGACAGTGGGAATCTTTCGCCCATCAAAATTACAAGAAGTTTGCAAAATATTATGTGTTAATGATGATTGTGAGTGTGCTAAAAACAAGCTCTTAAAAGTTTTCTGATCAGTAACGAAAACTACTTTTGACAATGGAAAATCAATATAAATGGGAAAATATTATGGATCTGTGGATCTTCAAACTGGCAGTCTATGAAAGGCCATTTTGACAAAAGCAATTACGATTAAGCAATAGGGTGATTCATATTGATCACACTTTCAAAGGGGGTGTTAACTGCATGACAAACTATCAATCATGTCTGATATTGAATTACCTAAATACAGGGGGGTCACATTTACATTACTTGCTTTTGCACTTTCCTATCTGCAGATATTACTTCTGGAGATACCAACACTTTCATAAAATAAATATTGATCCATATTTAAACATGGTAAAACCGTACCTTTGCAGCCTTCACAGCTGAGGGCGTTGTAATGATATCCTGACGCTCGGTCGCCACAGATCCGACACAGTTCTTCCTCGATGCTCTTGCCGGCAATTCCAATGCCTTTCTTGGCCTTCTTGGCATCAGAGTGGAGTCCGTCTGAACTCTGACCCGGACTGTCGTCCAGGTCGTACTGGAACGTCCCAGGAGGACTGTTGATGCTGATTCTCTCCATTAAAGAGGTCTGCTGGGTGCTAGTGTCTGGAGGCATGTCACCTTCCGACAACACTGGAACACAAAGTTAGACCATCGTCAGCACGCTACATGGATGTACATGCCCTTTAAGGCTTTTGCCACATAGAAGTCAGTGAATATTATTGTTTTACGTCACAGCGGGAATCTTCCACCCATGAGCGACGCATAGAAGTACGGCCATTGATTTGTACTTCAGCGCTGCTGCGGGAACCTTTCACCCGTATGCGACGATGTAGAACAACATGATACAACTACCCACTTGGAGTGTTCAATGTTCATGTTATCAATAGTGAAAAGACTAGACTGTTTCCTCCAAGGGAGATAACTGATTCTGATATCAGCAAAGTTTGTGCTGATAAGGTGTTAGTAGTAAGGTGCATTCAAGATGACACACTCTGGGCCACCAGTACAGAAATATCTCAATAACAATCATGATGACACATTCTGGGCCACCAGTAAAGACAAATATTAATAACAATAATGATAGCATGACCGACTTTATTTAATGAAAATGTATATTGTGTGAAAAGCATTATACAAGAACAGAACACATATACTTCAGTTAATATAGAAGACATTGGAACAGCATCAGGAAGTAAGGACTGCCACTATGGCAAGAATATAAGTAAGCGACTTATTACTTTATATCGTATCAATGCAAAGCAAGAATTTGACATATGTTTGTTTGTACAAAGATTTATAAATACGTAATAGCAAGCCCTTATCTAAAAATAAAATCTAAATTTGTTTTCTTTTAAATGCCAAAATGTTAGTGAGAGGCATACACCCAACCTGCTCCTATAGCATCCTCCCCTGGAAGTGAAATACTATTTGTAGATCTATCAGTCATGAAGTCACATAACAAGGATTTCATAGGATTACGGATTAAGTCCCTTTCTTGGATTATCTGTCAGGCAGCAAAGGGGTAGTGAGTTACACCAGTTCAGACAATGCTTCCAGCTATTCACCACTGCATCCTTGCATGCACATTGTACTGTCCTGTCAACATGGCAAGTACTTTACAGGGCGTTGTGTCTAAAGGATAATATTACGTTTGTCAATTTAACCTCTCCCTGTGCCACAAGCATTGAACAAAATCCTGACAGTTGAACACATTATACAGAATTCATATCCCGAACTGGGAACCATCATGTTATTTAAACATCACTTGTAAATGCCATGAAACATGAAGTCAACAACGTGCAGTTTACCATTACTTCCAGTGAGATAATGGAAGAAAGTGATGTAACCCAATGGAATATAAATTCAGTAAAGTATAAGAAGTCAATATCATAGAACTTCAAACAAGAGAAAACCATAAAAACAAATTCCCCAAGGCAAACGGATTAGAGCTTCAGATTAAAAACATGAAATATGATGGATGACGCCTAATTTGCATATTTCCTACAAATCACCTTCAACCTTCAACATGTTCAAATGTATGTTATTTAGTTTTTTTAAATATGTAAAAAGACGGTACCATGCTTATCAGTCCTAACATAACCTGTCTATTGTGTTGGGATTGTAGTTATCATTAATGGTCAATTCAAAGAAGAACAAACTGTAAAAAGGCTAGTTAAATTGTTTTCTTCTATTTTCTCCCCCATTTAGTAGTGAATGCACACTCTATGACACAATCCACCTAGTATAGCACCACCTAGTATAGCACCACCTAGTATGGCACCACCTAGCAGCTTCCTATCATTATACTGGGCCGTGGGTGGTTGCTCATGCCTCCTACTCACAGTAGTTATTGTTTGGTTGTTTTTGTCTCTGTACACTTGCTTACTCTAAATGATGTCTGGACAAGTTGACAGCACTCCACCAATCATGTCATACTTCAGTGACACGGCTGATAGATCTACAAATGTCATACGCCTCCAAAATTACACTAAATCACTGATTTCAAATATCACCTGTCCCAGTCTATGTACAGAGATCAGATGACTGATGACGTTATGAATTAAGTTACGCAGTTTTTTATCCATGGCTATTTAGGAACATGTTGTGAACACTGATCAAAATAAATAACAAAATAAGTGTTGTGCTCAAAATAAATACCCACATTTTTGGTATATTTTCAATGCAGGTGTAATATGTATAAACTGTACATAAATTCACAATCTGAGCACTACTGCCAAGTGTTTTCAATAGATTGCATCAGCAAGTGACTGGGCCTGATACTATCGGTGATAGGACTTTATTACATTCTATCTGCACCATCTGAGCCTGAGCCTGAAGCAATTCTCACACTCGTGGCCGGCAGATCCAGGATAACATAAACACTCGCCAGAAAGACAAACCTTTACTTATGTACTTTCTACTTCAGATATATGTATGACAATAAACCGCTTGTTAAATGTCAGTTATCCTATTCCTATATCCAATAAAACAACAGAGAAGCCCGAAGGGACGAACCTAGAGACCAGATTATTTATGTGTTTACCCGCATTTGTTGAGAGCACATCCGTGAATACATGGAGTACGACTGTGGCCTCCAGATATGCAGCAGTGTCAGGGTGGAGCAGTACATTCCTGCTGTGAACATGATACACCAGTGATGTCTGGATGTCCCTCCATTGTAAGCCTGGTTGTCCTGCGACATCTACACAGGACATGATACACCAGTCTCAGGGTTGGAACTTAACTTTAAAACGCACTTGCCAGAATAATTATATAAATAACAAAACATGAAATTTCTACTTGCCCGTAGGATACCTTTAACATTACTAGAAATGGATCGGGCCGCCAGGTGGAAACTTCTAACCCTGCAGTCAAGATATCCTTCCATTGTAAGCCTGGTTGTCCTGCGACCTCTACACAGGACATGATACACCAGTGATGTCCTTCTATTGTAAGCCTGGTTGTCCTGCGACCTCTACACAGGACATGATACACCAGGTATGTCCTTCCATTGTAAGCCTGGTTGTCCTGCGACATCTACACAGGACATGATACACCAGTGATGTCCTTCCATTGTAAGCCTGGTTGTCCTGCGACATCTACACAGGACATGATACACCAGTGATGTCTGGATGTCCAGATAGAAAGTATCATTACCCTGCTAATCCAGCATCCCATACAGTGTATATGCCTATCAATTAACCATTTAAGAAAGTTACTTGACTGACACATACATACCAACACTGAGGAATTGCACACCAATATCACATCCTATAGTTGTTAGTCTTAGACTGGTGTACATACAAGTAGAAGTACTAAAAGGATGACGGTCGCTAGGTGTGCACAGTATGAATTTCAAAGGTACACTAAACTAAAGACACAGGCACACTAAACTCTGTTGTTGGTGTGCAGCTGTATTTAATAGTTAGTGTATTCATATATGTATTAATGTGTATGAATTCATTGGTAAGTATACATACAGGCTAGTTTGACAGGAAAGGCAACATGGCAATCTGTTCTGGAAGGCAACAACTATCTTTCTTGGAAACTAGCTTGTCCATTGGTCTTGGAAGGCACCATGACAGTCTTCATTGGACGACAACATGATAATCTTCATTGGACGACAACATGACAATCTTCATTGGACGACAACATGACAATCGTCCTTGAAAGGCAGCCCAGAGACAGGCCACAGGACAAATTCACTTAGTTAACCAGGACATTGGATTCCAGCCACCATCTGTGAACTAACAACCTTGACATTCTCAATATTACTGGAACCAAGAACTTCTTGCAGAAGCAGTTGGAACTAGAAATGGTTACTGCAGCAAGTGATTTCATGATTAATGCAGCAGCTGGTTTAAGGGTTAATGCAGCCAGTGTTTTTTACTTTGGTTATTGCAGCCAGTAGTGTCATTGATATTGCAGCCAGTATTGTCATGGTTATTGCAGCCAGTAGTGTCATGGATATTGCAGCCAGTAGTGTCATTGATATTGCAGCAAGTAGTGTCATGGATATAACATAACACCCAGCATCTTCCAGGCTGTCTGGAGCACCAGCCAGTCGGAGCTAGTGTATTACTGTATCTAGAATAAACACTATCTTACCCACTTGTTTATCGCAAAAGAATCACTAAACTGGCGGGAGAAAAATGCAACTGGGACCAAGTACTTAGATAACTAGAGACAATCTCCTGCAGCTTTCTGAAGTTCTGCACTCTTAATCAGGAAATGCAATCTCTTAATCTTGCTCTTCGTTTGAAAACAGCTCGTAAATCAATATGATACGATTTTTTTCCTAGAAATGTTTTCATTGCTGAAATATTAGGCATGACAGAAGATGCGCAGACGAAGTTGATCCAATACCAATGGCAATTTAGTCATGTGAAAAGAAAATCGATGAGATTTTTCTAAATACATATCAACACGACACTGTACATACTTCATATATAATACTTGAAATAATATTACATCCAGCTTTTAGATGGTCAGAATATGCCAACCTGCCTCCAGTAAATGTTCCACGTGCTCGCTATAGATACTACACATGTATACAGTATAAACATGTTTACCTAAATTCTAACACTATAAGAATGAAGTGAACCAGGATAATCCACAGTTATGAAATGTGAAGTATACTTGAGTTGGCCGCAAGCTGGACAAGCAAAGGGGCATTACTCTAGTAAAACCAGGCCAATGTACTAGTGTTCAGGCAGTGACAGCCTATGTATGGCTATGACTACAGTATGTAAATATATATATGGCTTTAGACCATACCCAGCCTGTGTTGGAGGGAGGCCATGTGCTAGGACATAGTATGCTTGGCTGAATGTGTATGGTGTGTACTATAAATATACATGTATACATAAAAACCGTCACATATTTGTACATGAATATTTCATTTTGATGATAATAATTACGAATAAAGATACATACTAATCATATATGCAGCTACTATGTTGTCATCAATCCATGTTTTGATGATTATTTTATAAAATTAATCATTAAACACTGTAAAGAATGTTTGTTTATATTGTGAGTATATTCCTCATATTAATGTGTTTACATATATCAACCAATCATAAAGAGTACATTTGACTTACATAACATTTTCAAGGTAAAATACTTTTTCACTACTGTCGATAATTTCCCTTACATTTGCTATCCAACCGTATTTAACCTCAACAATGGTCTTATGCAAGACTGAAGTAAGAAACGTGGTACTGAGTGCGCAAGTAATCATGAGATTATGTGTGGGCCAACCCTGTATGGATATTTAGGCACAACTGAGCGAGTCAAGGCTCCTGCACTGGCGTCAACACTGTGTAGGTATATATAGACCGAGTCAAGGCTCCTGCACTGGCGTCAACACTGTGTAGGTATATATAGACCGGCATTGTCAGGGACCACCTCGTCACCTAACCTGTTGATGATCACCCAGTATAGGCCAAGGTGAACTTTCAACAAATTGTAAACTAGTATAGTATGACCCGTGAACTACATTGGCTAGAAGGCTTGAAGTCTTGTGTCATCATGCCTTTGTCACCAATACACGATGCATGTAACTGCAAGCAGTTGCTCAGGTCGGTCCTGCAGAAAGTGCAGCATGTGCGTGCAGCTGCTGGCACAGAAGCAGCTCCACACAGGGTTCTACGCTCAATTTAAGGAGATAAGATCTATTACATCCAGCAGCCGGAGAGATCAAGCTTTTTAAGTGGCTATAGCAGGCAACTGCTGCAATAACAAAATGGTTTTTTAATGCAAATACAAAGGGTCTGTGTAGTGTGGTTTTCGCTGGACTTTATCCACGTCTGTTTTACCAACACTGCCATACAGGATGTGCAGCTAATTCAATACCCTCCCACAATCCTCAGCCTGGTTCTTCTCAATACCATAGCCAGGATCTGTGTTTTACCAATACCCTCCCACGATCCTCAGCCTGGTTCTTCTCAATACCATAGCCAGGATCTGTGGCAAGTACTCCGCACAACACTTTCACGAGATCAGGACAAAATATTATAGGACCAAAAGAACAGTGACACTAATCATGAACAAGGTAGCTTAAGTGCCAAAAATAAATTAAATGACAACTTTCACAGATTTCATGCCAACAATTATGAGTCTGTAGTTGGAAAGGTATCTTTCCTCTAAAACAAACAAACCCTGTGAAGGTTACTTGGCTCCAATATATCATACTCAAACAAGATGGAAATAGCACAGTTCATATCTATCCTTAATTTTAACTACCATGATAAGCAGACCAATAGATTTACATCACACAGAAAAAGTAGTTCCTATTAGTAATAAATTGGACGTAGTTTAGTCAATGCAAGCATGCCATGTTATGTTACTTAGCCAAACCAATGCAAAATTTATCTAAATGTTTTGTTTTTTTTAATGTCAATTTCATTAGATCTCTGTGGCTCTGCATTAATATCCGTTAGGGGTGTAACGATAAGTCGATAAGTCGACCTATTGCGATAGCGTGTGTCCTGATAGCAATCTATCAATAGCAATCTTAACAGTCGATAACTATTGGCGATAGTAGTATGATTGACTATCGATAGTTCCGATAGTTTATTATTTAAATTTTTCTTTTATTTCTGCTTATTTTCTGAAACTCGAACTTGGCTCCGATTCCAACTAATGATGTCAATTGCAGCCTAGAGTGGTATTAAAATCTGAAAATAGTGTAAACCAGTGGGATATGTGTGAAATGTAGCTAGTTACCCAATAAAATATGTTTGACCATGAAATATGTAACAAACCCATAATATTGTATGCATTTAACATTCATTTTGCATACTCAAGTATTATCGTGATACTATCGCAATATCTTTGTCAAATTGTGATAGTATCGTGATAGTAATTTTAACTATCGCAATACTATCATGATAGTGAAATTACCTGTGATAGTCACCCCTACTACTCACACAGCATACTCAGGCTATGATGTCACATATTCTGAGTTGAGTATGGAGTCGTACTCAGAAAGTTTCGTAATTTCGGGGGCCAAGTCAGTTAAAACACCAATTATTTGATAATCAGTCAGACAGAACTCATATCATGACTTGTTAGTTTTATGGCAGGAGGAAACCTGCAACATCCGTAGCCCTGACTGTTGCAGTAAACCTGTGAGCACCGGCTGCTACTGACAGTGAGTGAGTGAATTATTGTTAAACATCACAGTGGGAATCTTTCAGCCATATGTGACGACATTCTGTCAGACCAAGGATGATACCGGGTAACTGCATTGTCACTCTAGCAAAGTTTTTGTGTGTGTTTGTTTTGGTTTTATTTTGCATTGGGGTTTATAGGCGCTTTCAAGATTTTCACTAGCACGCGCTGAATGTTGCAGTAAATCTTCGAGCACCGGCTGATACTGATAGACCAAGGATGGATAACTGCATTGCCACAGTACAGACAGTGCATATCAAAATTGCGCCTGAAAGGTAACTTTTGTGAACATTGATACCGGACTACCGGTGTAGGATTTGAACCCAGAACATTTGGCACTGAAGTTCTAACCAAATTGTGTTACCACCCGCCACCGAGTGAGTTAAAACTTCAATTATTTTAGTACTGTAAATCATGAAATTAATGCGTCACTAATTAATGTGACCTATAGATTTTAGACGTAAATGCGACACCAATAAAATGTGAACGGCCATGTCTCCATTCATGTTTGTTCCCCAGTACTTACCTTTAATGCGCAGCAATTAAAAGCGACAATACGGCAGTCACATTTTTCACATTAATATTCTGCTTGCATTAATTTCATGATTTCCAGTAATCAGCGAGACAGAAGTAACTTTATGACATATTTACTTACCTATTATTCCGCCGACATCGTACCAGATTGATATGGAATCTGCCACGGTTTCCTTCCAGTGGTAAGCGTTAGACAGATAGTACGGCAGCCAGAAGAAGAACGAGTAGTTAACCAGCTTCAAGAAGGCGTAGGCTAGCGAGTACTGCAATATATCAATGGCGTCAATAATACCAAAAACAATAATAATACCGGGTAAGGCCATAGTTAGTTGATTCCCTTGTTTACATAGTGAATGAATATGGAGTTTAACATTGATTTGGGAATCCTTCACCCATATTGGGATGACCCTGTGTACGGATCCATTAATGAATAACCAAAATCTACTTTATAACAGTTCTTGACAAGCAGTTCTTTAAAACTAATTGTACATTCAAATCTGAACAAATTATCTGTACTGGTGCTCAAAGCAATTATTTGCAATTATATTCATATTAGTGCTATATGTTGATGCGAGACTATTTCACCCATATGCGCTGAATATCCTTACAAACAAAACTTGTGTAATATCATAACAAACAGTACACATGTAATATCCTTACAAGTATGACTCCTGGTAGGAGCAGGGCCTTCCAGAAACTGATGGCCGTTGGGCGCGTATCGCCTACTATCTCCACTAGAGAGCGCTCATGCTGAATATCGTTATCGTCATCGGTATCCGCATTTACTCCCAGCAGCGGCTCTGAAAAGTACAAATATTTGCTCACAAGTTAGAGACTGAACAAAAATGAGGGACTAAATTAATAGGAAGTGTATACTTTAACCCTCTCCCTGCTGAAGGCAACTGTTGATGCCCTAATGAGCAGTACTTTTGCCTAAATCCAGCAGGGTGAGGGTTAAATTGCTGGGCCCGTATTCTCGAAACTTCTTAGCCGAGAATTTCTTAGTGAGAAAATATTTCTTCAAAATTTAACATACCCGGTAAGCAGAAAACCAGCTAGGCAAATTCTTAGTACTTATATGAACTTCTTACAATGTCTTAGGATTTACAAAGTTTCAATTTGAAGTTATTAAAATAAGTTATGTGTTTACAAGCGTTTGTTATAGTCATGTTAGAATGGGGATATACTGTTTGGAATTTAGGTGGTATCAATCATGACTTACCAGTATAGGAGCTGCAAGTAGACACAATATCCGGTGACATAAACTGGTCAAAAATATAAATGCGCAAAAATCCACGTCACAAACAATCTACTGTGACGTCACAAACAAACGTCACGATCATGACGTATTTCACCTGTCACCGGAAATAACAATTCGCCCCACTTGC
>JAVCKZ010132333.1:0-21708 GCA_034780755.1 Lepetodrilus elevatus
AATGGAGACATGGCCGTTCGCATTTTATTGGTGTCGCATTTACGTCTAATATCTAGAGGTCGCATTAAATTAGTGACGCATTAATTTCGTGATTTACAGTATACTATCACTTTTCTTTGTATCAATATTTTCTTTGATATTTTACTGTCACTTTTAAGCTTGGTAACTCTAAAGTAAATACGGCTTGGCTTTTATGGAGAAAAGTGCAGATCTATTACAGTATTAGGTAATATCTGAGATTAAATGTCAACAACTTATTATACTATTACTAAGTTGCAATCACCATAACTTCAGAACGGAAAAAATAAACTGCTTTTTAAAACTTTTAATATTTACTTTGTGGGAAAATATTAATATTTATGATTTCATTTATGTCAATCATTGACGTTTGAAATATATCCAATTATTAAAAAAGTGAAGATTATTGCTCAGGGAATTTATAATAATAGTATTAGAAGGTCAAAGGTCAACAATGGACCATTTTTAAAGGTGCAGTGTCTACTTCAAAGGGAGGGAATTTAGAGATGTACAAAGGGAAGACCACTAATGGAGGCCTCAGGAGAGTAGATAGACTACACTAGCATCAAAGTCGACAATCAGTTAAATAAATATACTAATGGAAATAAATTCAGTAATACCACCTGGATTGATGGAACAATTTACTGTGTATTTTGCAGTTTTGTTTTATTGCTGAGTTTACCACATGCGAATCAGCAAGCTGAGGACAATTGAAATTATTAGGAACATTTTGGAATAATACTGTCATTAATGGTAGACATCTTTGATTAAATTATGAAACAATCTTGAAAGCTACTCTAAACCCCAAATAAAAAATAAATAAAAAATGAAATTATCAAGGAATCTTGTAAACTGGATTGGATTTTGCAGGTACGATATTTGTACCATCTAGATAATATTTCCACAGGGAACCATTTATTGAGTACCGTTGGCCGTCTGCTTTTTGGTGTCTGCTGTAAACATTTGGCTGGCGTCTTCTGTTGGCCTCCCAACCATCATCCAATCCACAAACACATATATTTTATTCAAGGAAAGATGGCAAGCTCCCTATCCCCCGCTGTTTTCATGCCAAACTTGTCTCGCAATCCGGCTGGCATCGTCAGGAAGCTACATCCAATAGATACAGTCTCACAAGTATCTGTGGAAATAAAACAAAAATCGGCAATCAGCACCCTCTGGTGAGAAGAAACGAGATCAATCTACCTGTGACAGCAGCAGATAAGCGATAATAGGTCACGGCATACTCTGTACGTCTTCGCTGCCATGCGTGTTCTTGATGAACCTGATGTTCTATCACGTGGTGTCACTCAGAAGTCTGGAATGAGGTTTCACGACAGATATACAGAACCTTTTTTCGTGTGTGTGTGGGTGTGGGTAGGGGAGACTGGAGGAAATATGCTGGTTTATAGGTCAATAGAATTCGAGTCAATATATATTTACGATTTTCATTGAATGTTAAAATAAAAATATGTGAAAGTACCTTTAAAAAAGATTTTGTCTTTCTATTCAGTAACATTCTAGTTGATCTTTATGATTTTGGTTGAATGTGAATACAAAATTGATGAATATAGTGAAAGAGTACGTTTGTATTGTTTCAAAATGTTCTGTTCAATAGAACTATTCTTGATACAGGATTTACGATTTTGGTTGAATTATAAATAACCAATTTGATGAATATTGTAACAGAGTGCGTTTATGTAACTTCTAAAGTGTCCATTCAATATTATGGGAAATAAATGATAAAAGTGGTATTGTACCAAGTAAAGTTTATCATGACTCAATTTTGTGGAAAATGTTGTAGTAAACATCCAGCCATTGCTGTAACCCTCGCCCTGCTGGATTAGACACAGGCATTGCTCTTCAGGGCATCTTTGGTTGCCTCCAGCTTGGAGAGGGTTAAGTATCAGTGACACAGAAAAAGAACATAGCATTGTTTAGTCTACCAGAGAACACAGAAAGGTTATATCGGCTTAGTGTGCATGGCATTTGATGTCATGTGAATGAAAGTATTATTTTTCTCTGGTATGAAATTATTTCTATTTTGATTTTTTTCAAAGGTTAAAATACAAATTTGGAAACTCTAGTGTTGAATGATGTTGACTGGCATCTTGGCGATGCATAGTATCCATGTCACAGGACATTGGTTCCCCAGTAAACTATCACACCATGATGATAGGTATTCACCTGAAAATATTTTTTTCAATCTCACAAGCATGCCCTCACACAGGATAATCTGTTTTCGTCTTTAACGAACGATCTTTGAAGTCTAGCGAACATTTTTTGGTGGAATAAACTGACATGTTTTTAAGAAATCCCAGGTGAGAGAATGAGCAGGTAATTACGTTAGCTCCAGGAATACACTTTCTACTATGAACAGCTGCGGTAACAGAACACCGCGCTTTAGTTCCGTGGACTTACCAGGTGTGCATCTGGCCAGGGCTCCTGGGATTGGTGGAGTTTGGGGTGTGTGTGCGGGGAACATGGTTCTGTGGTCTTGTTTTGTCCGTATTGAATGTCTACCTATCTAGATGTGCGTATTATCTGTCTAGAGTACCGACAATTGTGCATGCAAATCTCCGAGGCATCAGGGCGAACCAGAATGGGGAAGTCGGGATATCGGTTTCATCAACTGGTTCTGGTTACCTGGAAAAGTGCTCTCCTGTCCGGGAGGTGAAGAAGTTGTTTAACTCTCTGGTGTCAGGGAGGTGCAGAAGTCGTGTAACTCTTCAATAACTCTTCAGTGTCAGGGGGTGAAGAAGTTGCGTAACTCTCCAGTGTCCGAGGGGTAGTTTGTGGTCAGCGGTGTGTAAGGGGATACCTGGTGTTATCCGTTCTGTGCTGGTCTGCTGGTGGTCAGCTTGATAGCCTGGACTGCACAGGACTGCACTGGACTGCACCGGACAGTGGTGTTATCACAGTTATGGCCAGTGCTAGAATGAGGTTTGGAGGCAAACAGCCCAAAATGGGGAAAAAGGTACCGGTTTATAAATTTACGCATCTCTGAGTCTTTGAATCTACAGAATGCATCATAAGTTATACATTTTCTATTATTTGTATCTTTAATGTATGTCATATATCAGAGACAATAGACATGGTCTGTGTAATATAATATCTTGCACCAAAGGTGAATCTGTATCGTAGTAAATGATGATATAGTAATATAAATTATGCATTTATATAGCGCTGCTTATCCAGATATAGTTCCTGTTCAAGAGCTCTCTGTTACATGATCTTTCCAAGAAGATGGTTTTCAGCATAGATTTGAAAATGTTGTCATCATCAGAATCTTTTAATTTTTTTATTTGGATAATTAATAATATAATTCCACAAAATAACTTCTTTTTTAAGGCAATATAGCTTTAATAATAAAATAATTTGCATATTTTTAAAAGGGTTTTGTCAACACTACTAGTATATTTTTTGGTCAATAAATCTCAAAATAGCTAACACGTCTCATTTATAAAGGCCAATGATATGATTTTATGGATGGAATAGTTAAAGGTTAAGTTCACGAGAAATAAAAATGACACAAAATAATTTCAATGTCACATTTCAAATTCACATAGAGACCAGAAAATTAAACATATAATGAAACATTTCTTGTATAATGATCTTATCAATTAATGGAAATTGTTTTTTAATTAAACCCCTCCCCCTACCACCTCCAAAATATCTTCCAATGTATACGGTATTTTCACTCTGGAGCTAGAGGAAATGAGAAATACTATTATCTCGAAAACTACCTTTTCCAATCTTGACACACGTTATCTTAAAAAAATGGAACCCCGAGATTTTAGCCGACATTTCGCAACAAGTCAGAAACTATTTGATCTGTGTCTTGGCAAGACCGAAGTTAAAGACAGAGAATCAAGGATAGGGAGGAAATTTGATTTGTCGTACGAATTTTCCGCGCAAATTGAGTTTTCCCCCCACATGGATGGGAGACTCGTGAAAGCTTGCATGCGGAGAGAACGCGATGATGAGAGAGCGTTTCTACAAATTACAAACTGGGATCCCTATTAGGGATTTCACACCCAATAGGCCACCGGTCACTTGAGTAGGACAGACCTCGGGCTTAATGTGACGTTTTTCCGTTGGTCTTCAACAAATTGTCGGACATTCTCACGCAGGGTTTTGATTACAGACCAAATGAAGGATCACCTGATCGTGTTGTGATCAGTTCTCTCTACTCTCTGTGTCTGTCTGTCTGTCTGTCTGTCTGTCTGTCTGTCTGTCTGTCTGTCTCTCCCTCCCTTTCTCTCTACTCTTTTCTCTCTCCTCTTCTCTCTCCTATTTCTCCTCCCTCGCATAGAAGAGACATTAACTAGAAGATACTCTGAGAATGAACGATAACATGACTGAAAGGCATAGTCCGTGATTTCAGTCCCGCAATTCTTTTGATAGCGTAATTGAAATCAATGTGTACAGTTATTTTCGCGCTTTTATGAAACCTTATGTGTGCATTTATTCGCAATTTAATTTTTCCAGTTCAGTAATAGCAATAATTGAAGTCCTTTTTTTATATAATTACGTTGTTTGATTTTTGTGGAAGTTCCGGTGATTTTAGATTGTCATGGAACATTAAGTTAACCTTTATGGAAAAACACTATTATCGTTAGTAAATAAATTAGAAAAGGAGAAAGCTCAAATATTTCTTGACTTGCTTAAATTTGAAATGGACTGTCAGTGGAAATGTCCTGTTGTGGAGGGAATAACATGGATTGAATAGGACTAATCATGAGTGGTTCCGATGTTTGTAAGAATTCATTTTATATTCCAACTACAGCAAAAGTGAGAACTCTTAAATGGTATGTACTCATTTGTGTCTCATGGATTTATACTAATGCCAAACTTTAATTCATAAGAATTTCAATATTTGATAAATTCTTTTCAATAGATTCTTGGGAATGGAATTGTTAAAACATTTTTTTGAAGATAATGATGTGTCTTATTATTTAGAAATGTTATTCATTTCTTATTTATTTATTTATTCGATTTTGAATTGTGGATTTGATTTCATTTTCCATATGGAGAAGTTAGTTCCAAAATTGGGACCGAATAGCGTATGTCGTATGATGTTGTATGATGTTTATAAATGGTTTATAGAGATCACTAGTTATTGACCACAGGTCTTAAGAGTAACATAGTAACACATTCAGTTACTCCAGGGTCTCCCCCATACTCATGCATATCATCATGGAGACCCATACTCATATCACCATGAAGACCCATACTCATTCCACCAAGAAGACCAATTCTCATACCACCACAAAGACCCATACTCATATCACCATAAATATCCATACTCATAATGCCACGAAGACCCATACTCGTATTACCACAAAGACCAATGTTCATATCACCATGAAGACCCATACTCATACCACCATGAAGACCAATTCTCATACCACCATAAAGACTCATACTCATATCACCATGGATTCCCATACTCATACCACCATGAAGACCAATTCTCATACCGCCATAAAGACTCATACTCATATCACCATGGATTCCCATACTAATACCACTACGAATATCCATACTCATACCACCACGAATACCCATACTCATAACATCACAAAGCCCCTTACTAATATCACCATAAATGTCGCCAAAATTCAGTTTGAAATGTTATTAAAACTCAATCCACACATTTATCCGGGAGAGCTAAATCTTCTAATCTCATGCAAGTTATTTCAGTAGAGTAGTCCAATTAAATCTCTTAGGAAAGATTTAGAGAACATTGTGAAAGGAGATGGGAAAAGTTATTCGGCCATATTGAAGGGCACCTGATAAATCTACTTCTTTAAATAAGTAATTCCTCAACGGCGTCTCATTCTTCCAACAAATCATTAAGTAAATAAACTAGTGCAGTTGCTTTCACGAAGATAACTGATTACAAAATTGATTGGATTTGATGCAGGATTAAATAACACTTCAAGATCGGTTGCTCAATCTGTGTTATTGATTGATTTGAATCTGCTGGTTACGTCAATCACAAAACGTTTCGAGGACTCTTTGTTGCCTAGTCTCTCGACAGTATTTGTAGAAAACAGACGTATCGAGAGGCTCTTTGAGTGTCTCGATGGCGAACACAAGTCAGATTGAACAAACTTAAGTCAACCACTCGTAGAAGCGTTTCTCGATGAATTTATCAATCGACATCGGTACTTCACGCTTTTTAGAAAAGTCAATTCCACTGGCTTTATTAGTTATAATTAAAGGGTAACTTAACGATAATTAATAATAAGTTGAAGTCGGGAAAAAAGTTGTCAATGAGATTTATTTTCATTTTAAAAAGTTATGCGGAAAAATTAATGTCAAAATGATTTATTATTTTTACAAGAGAAATTTATGAGGACATAGATAAGTAGTGGAAATTGTACTCTGTTTAGATTAATTTGTGTTATGTTTGCATATTTGTCCGACATTACGATTAACTAGATATTTATTTGTGTGATTTCAGAGTCAGGCGATGCGTATAGTTCGTACGATTGGACAGGCGTTCGAAGTGTGTCACAAGATTTCTGTTCAAACCACACCAAACACTGAGATTGAAGAAACGAACAGTGACAGATCTTCCGAGGACAACGAGAGACGAAACACTCTCAAAAGTAAGTGTTGTAAGTATAAATTTATTGTAAATAGACAATACGAAATACATGTATTCAATTTCGATATTATATACCAACAAAATACAAGTACTAATAGCATTTATTTCTGTAAACACTGGGAAATAAACAATATAGGATTAATTAATTACATTTGTCAATTAAAGGCATACAATCACATTATATTGATAATCATATTGTACTAAATTTGAGCCATATACAAACTACATTCACTTGGCATAGACAAATAAAACGTAATTAAATAGTGTGAGGTAATAATTAATTTCATCATTAAAATATGTCAACTTTCTGTACGCATTAACCCTCTCCCTGGTGGATTAGGCACAGACACTGTTCTTTAAGGCATACAGTTGCCTACAGCATGGAGAGGGTTAAAGGTACATTTTATTATATAATTAACAGTGAAAGGCTGATATTTCTCAATCTGAGAGTATAAAAGAATATAATAATTAGGATATTTCATGTGTCCCGCAAACGTGAGAAAACCACTATTTTCACTCATTTTAAGAGTGTTTTTCACTCGTGAAAATATTTCCTTTCCCACGTCACTCGATGAGAAATACATGCTACTTCACTAGACACATGAAATATCCTCTCCATATATTTACGTAATATCTATTCACGTAGATTCTATACAACAAGCAAGCAACATTCCAAATATATCTAAGCTTCCACTTATTGCTATATTCCATGATCTCTACCAGTTGTCCACCAGGAATGGTTTGTCAATCAAAGCGAATGGTTTGTCAATCAAAGCAAATGGTTTGTCAATCAAAGCATTTGCAAGAGCCTGATCCTGTGTGTCAGTGGGGCATCAGTCGAAGTTAACGTAGTTTACGTTTCACGATGGCCGCTAACTGGGCTCGAACTCTCGAGTGTATCTGCATTTTGACATTTCAATGCTTCTCACAGATGGAGTGACCGGTTGCTTTTAGGAACGGCCATTATGTTTATTGATGGACGGCAACTAGGCACCAACTCTGAAGGGTATCTGCAAACCCTGAAGTATATCTGTGCTTTTACTTTTCAATGATTCGCGCAGATGGAGTGACCAGTTGGTTTTAGGAACGGCCATTACCGGTATGTTTATTGATGGACAGCAACTAGGCTCAAACTCTGAAGATCTATCTGTGTTTTGACTTTTCAATGATTCGCACAGATGAAATGAGGTGTTAGTTTTAAGAGTGTCTTGACAACACATCCTCCATTTACCAAATTGCCTTAAATCGTCTTCTCTTTGATAAAGCAATTCTCGCTTGTATTGGTCGAGGTGTTATGTACCTTTAATCTATATGAAATATCTATGAATTGAATGTTGTCGAGATAATAGCATATTACTATTATTTGTGGTCATATTTTGAACGATTTCTCTATGACAGTTTTTATTGAAAGATTTTTCTATAGAAATATGGAATAACTTCAAATTGCATATTTTGTAAATAATCAAAACTCTGAGCTGGCTTAGGATAAAAAAGCAAGCTGAGAATTTTGAATATGTGCAGAATACTTCCAATATCTAGACAATCATCTGCAAACTCCCGAAATAGTTTATTATTTTTCTTGTTGACATATGTGGCCGTAGCTGCATACAGCATTATAAACAGATACTGAATTGTTCCCCTTGGGGCATTTACATATACTTTCTATGAACCCATATTTGAAATATGACACATCTTGCCATGAATTATTCACGAAGGCCATAATGATGTCAAATATAACTTGCAAAATATTGATCAGCTTTTGCAAGAATCTTTTTAGAAATATTTGAACAAATTGTTTATGGAATCAATGTGTAAATTCGCAGTCCGAATACAATTTATTGACTTTCTTTATAACAGGTATATGATACTAAACAACATTGATCACATGACCAATTTAAAAAATTAAAATATGACTGTTAACACTCTATGTTGATATGGGTGTGAGGGTTGCATATCGCACACGCATATGGCTCTTAATTAACTCATAGACAGTCGAATTTCACAATAATTGTATTTCTGTGCGCTCAGCACCAATGTCGTATCACAACTGGCTGTTTATACTCATCTTCCAACACTCCAAGCTTGTTGATAGGAATGCAGTATCTCTGGAAATCTGTCTGACTGTCATCGTGTCTGTCTGTGACATATGTCTGTCCGTCTGTGCATGCAGGGCTGTGAAAATACCCTGCATATCATCTCCATTTGTACATTTTATCTTCCATGCACCGACATAGACCCAGGGGTGATATATTGCACATTTTCTCTAGGAGCAATTAGTGGGCAAATTGGATCCAAGACTAAGTATAGTTTCATGGGACATAAATTCTTCTATATGCTCACCCCATTGTCTATATTGGTTGGTAGCATACACACTGCACTTTCAGTTATTATATACTCAACAAATTAAATTAAGGGCTGCAGATAGTTTTTGGGAAGATTTTTACCAAATTTCGGAACCGCTCGTGGAATCTGGTGCCAGTCTTCTTACAATTTGTCTGCAAGTTCATGAAGAGTACCTTTTATGAACAAAACATTGAGTTGAGCATGAAATCGTACTCAGAAAAGTTTCGTAATCTCGGAGAAAAATATTAGGGGATCTAGAAGTCTGTATTACTCAGTAAAACAATCGAGACTACACTGATACAATGTAGTACACTTTGGCTCTCGACCAATCGGATGCATAGGATTTTATCTGAATGGTAATAAAATTGTATATTGTCCCTTGAGTAAAACATTTCAGAATACAATATGGAGATCTGTACTGATTATCATTGGTATTATGATCTCTGAGGCAGTTATTTCATCATTATCACACCTTTGTGAGATCATACCAGTATAGGATATATATCATGGTATACCAACATTAGCTATAGGAGGTATATAAATCAATATTCTTCTATAAGTAATGTGCCACTCAAAATGTTATGATACTTATCTGAAATTGATATATTGAATTGTACATTTCTCAATGTTTGGTCAGATGAGATTTGTACTTTGCAAGCAATGACTATATAATAATAATAATAATAATAATAATAATAATAAAATAAAATATATACTACTACTACTACTACTACTACTACTACTACTAAAAAATGTGTATCAATGTATAGGTCCCAATTCAATAAGCCAGCTGAAGAGTTTACAATATATGCAGAATGCATACACGTGTCAAAGGTTAAGGCACACTATAATATAGTATCGTGCTATGAAAATGCTTATCACAACCACTAGAATACTTTACAGTGGTTTTAACAAACACATAATGCAAAATAAATTATAAACAAATACACGTTATCGCTACAGCGCCTCGGACAGTTGTTGTTCTTGTGCTTTCACCTTTGATATGCACACAGGTATTTTGTATTTTGTAAAGCGCTTGCTTGCCGGTATATGCCATAATCTACAATAAATGTCCTTCTCAAAAGTCGAGTAGTATAAATATTTATCCGAAATCAATGCAGAACTTTATAACCTCTGATTAAAGGGTCATGCAACCAGATTCAGTTGGATGCGAAATTGACGACGCTGGCACTTGCCGATATTTGGGGAGAAATTTATGGACATACTTTAGATAACATCCCGTGTGTAATAGTAATTAAAATGTCTGCAGGTAGCAGCTAACGCTTGTGGAGATAATCCGTTATCTTCGCGCACTGCTGCTGTTACAACAGTGGTAGGGGAAGGAGTACTTGGAGATAAGGAAGTTATATTCACTGTACCATCCTGCCTGTCTGGCATCTTAGGCTGGAGGAGCCGTAGCAGACAGGCAGAGGATAACAGGATGTCATAACTTGGTAGAACTGTATCTGAATCCTGATTGCTTTCTAAGAAACAAGGAGCCTGTTCTCGAAACGTTCTTACGATTGTACGACAATCTTAAGGATTTGTATATTAGGACCATGATAACCGTACGCATGTTCTTAGGCTAAGATGGTAAGAATGTTTCGAGAATAGCCCCCTGGTGTTTGTTCCTGAGATGAACATCTTCAAGAATAACAGGATATGTCAACTTTAAGATTTCTTGAAGGAGTCTGAAGAGGATTTCTTAAAATTTGTTGTGGATCGTAGTATTTATTATTTATTAAACTCTTTTGCGCATAACAGATCATCCCAATTAAAATGTTGGTTTAATCATTCAAATTTTTGGTGTGGTGTAATTTGTGTATTCAAAATTGCTGTTTCTTTGCCAAAAGACAAAATAAATGAAATAAAACATTGTATACAACCTAGACCTAGTACATATTGAGCTGGCAGGGACAACAAGAAATTAAATGCCAATGTTTATGCGATATTTCAAGTAAACACCACTTGAAATCATCTCTAGACACATTTGCATAATACAGGAAACTGCACTCATGTAAACACATGACAATTCCATATATGACCTTGAAACACATTCATTGTAACCTTGACATTGTTTCAGACAAAGAAGCCAGAGAAGAGAAGGAACTGAATCGTGACAAGTTGGACAAGTATGACAAGTACGACAAGTATGACGAGGCAATGAATGAGGACAAGGTTTCTCCACCAAACGACCTTGGGTTCAAACAGCACCACCTGCTGACCTCGAAACCCACCTCGCCCACGGTATGCATTTGACGATCATTACTTATCTCCCTTGTGAAACTGTTTTACACTGCTGGATACACATTCAGGTTTTGGCATCCAATGCAGTACCGCTGACCCATATTTTAATGATTCATAAATTAAATTGATATATTGTTTTTCCACATAGGTTGGAGGAACAATTTTATCCCCGCTCGGTTCACCCGTAATGCTTGGCGAATATATCCCAGAATGCACGCTTCCACTCAGCACCCACCACCAGATGCAGTTACTACGGCAACAGCTGGAGCAGCAGCAGCACCAGACTCAGGTGGCCATCGCTCAGGTCCATCTGCTCAAGGACCAGCTGTCTGCTGAAACAGCTGCCAGGATAGAAGCTCAGGTAGGCTATATACCATCTACGCTTATTATTATGATTATTATTATTTAAAAATTTTTTTATTTTATTATTTTATTTATTATTATTTATATTATTTAATTTGTATCTATTTATTTATTATTTATTTAATTTGTATCTATCTATTTATTTATATATTTATTTATTTTATGGTTTTATATTATTATTATATTATTATTAATTATTTTTAATATTATATTGTTATTACATGTATTATTATTATTATTATTATTATTATTATTTTGTGGCAATGGAAGTTATCATCCTTGGTCTGTCAGTGTCAGCTAGCAGGTGCTCACAGATTTACTGCAACATATTATTATTATTATTATTATTATTATTCTAGTATTATTATTATTATTTTGTGGCGATGAAGTTATCATCCTTGGTCTGTCAGTGTCAGAAGGTGCTCACAGATTTACTGCAACATTCTGCTCTATGGATGTTAGTTATATAACTTCCAGGCTTCTGAAATCAGATCGTAGCAAATGGGTGAAAGAATCCCGCAGCGATGTTAAACTCCATATTCACTCACTCTGAAGTCCGGGTGGATTAATGTTTCAGTCAGTTTTTAGCTATGATGACATCGATGTGCAATGTTTTCACAAAGATTATCAACATTTTATTCACAGGCACGAGCACACCAACTATTGATGCACAATCGCGATCTCCTCGATCACGTGACCCAACTCGTGAACCGCATTCAAGATCTGGAGATCAAGGTCACTGGCGCGTCGGCATCAGATGTCATGTTTCACACGCCACCACAGGTACGAGTGCGTTGATTGAGTAACGTTCTGACCCCAAACTTATGAAATTCTGAGTACAATATCATGAAACATTCATGCTCAAGCTCAAATTTTATTTGATTTGAGGGTGAAATCATTCTCCGAAAAGCTTCATAATCTCGGGAACAGCTAAAAGTAGATAATTTAATGTCAGTACTTGTACTATTTTATTAGTTTTATTAATGTAAATGTCTTTATAAGCTTGTTTATTATGTATTGATTTGATCTTAGTTACACAATTAATAATGAACAATTCCAAATAGTATAATCTCGATAAAATTAGCTTACTGAATTTGAAAGTGATTTCCTGCAATTTTGTCCCTATAACACAATAAGTATTATAGTGTTCATTACATTCATCAACGAAAATAAATGAATAAATTACATCGTTATTGCCATAACAACCACAATGGAAGATTAAAGTCCATTTGAGTTTATTAGTATGGCAAAGTTCATCGCAAATGGGTGAAAGATTCCTGCAGCGACTAACTCCATAATCACACTCATCATTACCGTGTAGTAATACAATGATGTGTTTTTGCCAGGTTCCAATGCTTCCGGATCCCACGACTCCCCGTCCGAGTCCTGTGTACCTCCCGGAATTCCGCGAGGTGGACGGCTCCTACATGGGTGGCGGAGTGACGGAATCTGCCATGTTCGAGAATCCCAAGGCCGGACTGGACACAGATTCTCCGGACAGCGGCCATCGCGAAATGTCATCCGAGAGTCTGTCCTACAATCTGACACAGGCTGATACCAACGGCTGGTGCGTTTCGTACAACGGCGGAAGCAACGTCCCCAACGGCGTAACAACCAGCGGAAACGTCAACGGAAACCCGTTCCGTCACTCGTACGCCAATAACTCTGATGATGGTCGCGGAACTGTGAAGGACTACAACGACGACAAGGTCAAGATCATCACACCGTGTCCGTTCCAAGACGCCAGCGGGAACCGGCTGGAGCTGAAGATGAGCCTCACTCCCAAAATCGATCCGCCGCCGAAATTTCGTCGCCCGCAGCGGAACAACCATGGATCGACGGGTTCCGGGGACCGGGATTCGAACGCGAATATTCCGTCGGACAGCGATTACTACTCCACCTACGCGAGCAGCAACACCAGCACCGTGAAGAGTGGACATCACGACGGAGGAGGAGGAGTTGGAGGAGGAGGGTCGTCGTATTCCTCCTCCAACTTCAACGACAACCGCGACGTCCACACCGTTGGTTCGCCTCGGCAGAAACTCGACCTGAAAGTCAATAACCTGAACGGCAGTCCGCAGCGCCCCCTGGGGGTGCACCATGGACAGAACCACTGGAGGATGCGCATCAGTTACACGTCCGACGACGCCAGCGACAACTCCGAGGAGTCGAACACGCACAACACGCCTCCCCGGCCACTCGAGACCATGACATTGAGCGAGTTTGAAGCCTTGAGCAGTTAACCCTCTATGGTCTCGGTCTGGTCCATCTCCCTTGTGTGTCAATTAACCCTCCAAGTGTCAAGTCGCGTACGAAATATCCCATTGAGAAGTGAATACATGGTGGAGCTTCGCAGTCAAATCTGTCCGTATTTAAAAAAAAGACATATTGTCATGTGATAAAATGAAGCGACATATTTCTTATATTGCGTGAACGATATATTTCTTGCATCACGTGATTTAGCAGGACGTTCACTGCCAGTACGATGCAGTACTGTTCTGTTATTTCATGCCTGTAGTAGTGGCAATAGCTACAGTGAACACATTTAGATGACTTCACAATAGTTATGGTGATATATTGTCGCCATAAATACCATCTACTGAAAGAGATCCCAAGTTCATTGGATTAGGATGTTATGTATTTGCTTCCACCTAAACTCATCATTGCTCAAAAATACAAGTACTATAGCCTGCATATACTCATTCAGCCACCACACTCACTTCCCTCCCTTTGCATTGACATATCTGTATTATGACCTCAACAGACCACCATAGTTATCATATATTATGTAGATCCTTTGGTTTTATGGCACTTTACACCCACATTATCGCTCAGTATTGTTTTACAGTTTGGAAGATGCTTCATTATAATCTACACCTGCGTTTAGCCCTTCTTAGTGGATGAGCTGATGAAAGTTTGTACAACACAATGACAACATTCTTGTACAGTAACGGCAAATGTGTACAGGCATATTTATACATTGCTTTCATTTAATTTGTATTGGTCATATTGCGTATGTAAATACTGATATTTAGTCACTTTATATATTTTATTCAATTTTGAAAAAAAATACTAACTGCATGAGATATATCATAATATATATAATTATGAATTTAATTGTTGGAAGTTTGCAAAATTTGATTCAGTTATAAAATATATTTTCATTTATTATCTGTTCCAGATGTTGAGGGACATCATGATGTTTATATGAATTATTTATGGCTTCAATCGCATTTGCAATTTATATTTTAAAACAGTTTTGTTTTTAATAGTGGCTGTTTTATATTAATAATTTGTTGACATGTGGGATTTCATAAAAGTCATTTTGACATTTGATGTCATTGTACAATTATCGTACAAACAGAATGACACAAACATTTGTTTTAATATATTTTGGGACAAAAAAAATCATAATGGTTTCAGAGGCTAGTTCACACAGGATATTTGGACCAACTTTATCGAGAAGAAAATGATGTCCAAGACTTTCGAAAATGAAGAATTTCTTCTCTATGAAAGCAACTGGTTCGCCAAATTTTCTTTATAAGGTACTCAGCATTTTTATATATATTGCTATACCGTAATCTGGTATGGATAATGGTAACTTTGAACAAATTTATCAATTCTTATCAATTTTGTATATACATGATGTGTATTTTCACAGAAAATTGGATCGAAATGTCCAACCATAGTCACAGAATAATCTCTTGTCAAAACAAGATAAGGATTTGATATGGACAATTTTATTTCGGAAACCAGTTGTGATCATTTTTTAGGGTTGGTTCAACACCTGATATGTTAATCTGAGATGTCGAACTGGCATCTGAAACTCTCATTTACTTTTACTTCCATCGTTACGAAAATTATTTATATAATCGTAATCAGAACAAGTGATGTAGGCGCTTTGTGTACATTGCCGTGAGAAATCTGTGAATTATCCCTACTCGTATATTTTGGATGTGGTTGGATACGAATAATACCGTACTGTATCAGTGACATGAAAGTTTTTGTTTGTGAAAGTTAAGACATCCAGATTGTTTAGAAATCTTATGTTTTGAATCAATTTTTCTTTCTTTGTCTAGAAAGAAGAGTGTTTTCATGTATTATATATCTCTGTTAATTTATGTTTTCTATACATGGAAAACTATTTTAAGTTTGAGATATAATTCTACCCTAGACAGCCATTATTGGTCTACTATTTCAAAAGGTGGGTAATATGAAAAGATAAAACATGTGTATAAGTATCCAGGTTTAGGTCTACAAGAGATATGGCCCTGGCCCCCACATCAATTAGTTATGATGTCATAAACATCTCGTCCGAGGGTTTCACATAATTTTGGAGATAGACCAAACTTCATTGGTTAAATCAGATAACAGATTGTAATGAAAAATACATTTTCTCATCTTCAAATTTACGTTATTATTTAAAATATGGGCATGGGGATTTAACCCTCTCCCTACTGAATTTTAAGCAAAAAGCACTGCTCATTAGGGCATATCTGGTTGCCCTCAGCAGAAAGAGGGTTAATACAACAAAATTTGTACACCATGTACCGGTATGTAATATATCAAGTCTGTGCCACTCTCCAATATACTGTACACGTACAGCCATATTTCTATATCTTTTGTAGTCTATTGTATTTGTATATAATACACCACCGTTAACCCTCTCCATGCTGCAGGCAACAGGAGATGCCCTACAGAGCAGTGTCTGCCTAATCCAGCAGGGAGAGGGTTAATACTGATCCATCAACTTATTATTTTAAGATGGATCTTTTTGGTTTGCATTAATTATCGCGATGTACGAGATTCAGCTCTATACAAAATGGCCCTGGATGATGAGTTTACACTACGTAACATATCCGATTTTCATTCATCCGTTGTACAAGTATGTACAGTGTAAAAACACCCAAGATGTTCAAATGTTACATGATAGTCAATAAATATTATCTATGTTTAATACTCAATCAGTGCAATTTATTAAAAGCACATGTTGTTATACAGTTTGTCGACGCAATATTTTTACGATTTAAGAAAAAACGTGTAGTACCCGGTATGATCACTGAAACAGGCATCTTGGAATGACTACCGGGTATCTGAAATTAAAGAAACTAAAATTGTATTTACTATCAAAATTACTTTCAACTAAAAGTGTACCGGGTGTTGGAATCTTGAAAGTGACTCTAAAACCCCAATACAACCCTAAAACCCCAATTTGCTTTCAAATTGAAAATCCATTTCAACTAAAATATAAAATTACGTTTAATAAAAATTAAAGATTACTTTTGGATGGTGGTCACCAACTGCTGCACTATATACTATCTACAGACAGCTCGTACCATTCAGGGTCAGTGTTTTCATGAAGTCTCGTGGAGCGAAGAAATAATTTCAAGCGGATCGCCCTGTGGGTAGAGGATGTTTTCACCGATATTTTCTATTTTCAAAATATCTTTGAAAAATTAATTTCTCCCATTTTTTTTCTTCGTTTTGTTGTTGTTGTTGAATACAACTGTATCTATGATGGAGTTGTCTTTCCTTTGTATATTCTGGGGGTTACGACAACGTACTGAATGACTTGACCCCTCGCATGCCTGATTTGCCGAGATGTGAGTTTTTTTCTTAGTTTCTTAGCAAGGAGAGCTAGATGTGCACGTTCTGTAAAATACAGAAATCCTGTTGAATAAAAATAACTCAAAAATAGATGTTTTTTTGTTGTCTTTACGAAAAATTAGATTGAGATTAGGTAAGTAGGTGACCAGGCTCCCATGATAATGTAACACTTTTTGAATGATTTCATGCCCAAACTCAAATGTTATTGAGCTTAATGAAGCGAAAAATGTAAGAACCGCGAAAAATGTAACAAAACCAAAATCACTCTTGGAAATATCGACTGTCCCACTCCACAAGATGAGGTAAACATGGTACAGTAGACCTCGCATATACCGGCCTCGCATAAACTGGACTCTCCCATATAACGGACTGAATCTGAAGTCCCGATCCCGTTAATTGCGGCATATGCGTATAACGGACTTCGCATATAATGGACAGAAATAGCCGGTCCCAATGAGTCCGTTATATGAGAGGTCTACTGTATTTGAAAAAAAAAAGCTATCAAGTTTGTGTAATGTAAACATGCTTGCATTTTATATAAAGTTGAACTTGTTGAATAGATCCAACATCAAATATACAAATAGAATAAATTCATCTTTCAACTGACCCATTGGTCAAAGGGGAGATAATCTTAATGATTTTAATGCACTTCAGTGTTCTTATTTACAAGCATGCACAGATTTACAGATACTATTGGCAACTGCAGCAGAATATATAGAACAAACGTGATACCAGTACAGTAAAACACAGAGCTATGTGGTAGACACTATAGCTACTGTAATGTGCCAACTAGTCCTGTTAAATAGCAAATAAATCCCATCATCTCCAAAGTACAATCATCGTCTCGGCCTCATAAATTGAACAAACGGATACACATCCATAGAAAACCTTTATTTCATTTTTAAATGAAATGAAATAAAAATGGCACCTGAAAGTAAGTCACTGGTAAATGTACATATAATCTGCATATAAAAAGGATAATACTGTTAAAATGCTGAAGTAACAAAACAATTTAAAGTTATTGGTATTAAATAGCACTGTATTCGAAATTTTAACAAACCAGATTATTGCATTAATATTTTGGCACCATTTTGCAATAATTTTAGAATGACAATTTCATTGTGAACTACACCCGGGTGATAACATAATACATAATACATGGTGTATTATATATATAACATAATACATGGTGTATATATACTGCATATTATTGCTTGGTCAGTCTTGTAATGAGATCTGCATGTTGTGGAAACTTCTTCAACATGTCTTCTCTCTTGGCCTCTGTCCAGTCTTTCATCTCAAATCCTGAAACATACAAATCATGAAACATGTAAATCATGAAACATATTCACCAATTTTGAAATAATTTCTACAAATACTGAATTATGTATACTGAAACATGTACAAATCATGTAGCATTAAAACACTTGAAACATGTACAAATCGTGAAACATGTTAAAACATACTGAAACATGTACAAATCCTGAAGCATATACAAATCCTGAAATATGTTGAAGCATATAAATATATGTAACCATATTATATACACATCCTGAAATTAAAGTATATAAATATATGTAACCATATTATATACACATCCTGAAACATGTACAAATCCTGAAACATGTACACATTTTGAAACATACCTGGCGACACTGTAGCACTGAAGAATATGTATTCCTTGTCGATGAGTTCGAAGGCGTACCATTGATCGTGAGGAAAGAGAACCTGGTAGACACACTCAGCGTTCTTCAGACTGTCGCCCATGAGAACGGAACTGTACTTCCCTTCTTTGTCCAGCAAGTGAACCTTGAAATCCATAAATTAATGTGAGTGAGTGAGTGAATTATTGTTTTACCTAACAGCAGGAATCTTTCACCCATACGCAACAATGAATATAAATTATTTTTGTAAAATACAAGAATTCAATATATTATAAATGAAGAGTCATAAAATCACTGATTATTCTTCATACTATTTGAGAAAACAAGTGTGAATACTAATCCTAAGAAGAAGATTATTTATGACTTTCCCCGTGATACTAAGGCTGCTCGATTTGTCAGAAAGCGCCTAGCAACTTAGAAAGATGCGTGCACATGTCACATGACATGCAAATCAAACAATCCAGCTGACTTCCCTTCAGTCGAAATGCCCCAGTCATTACCGGTAGATACCGGCGCAAGCGGCAAAAGTCAGCTAGAAATTTGCTGGGTCAACTGCAAATACAGCAATCTAGTCTGCGGAAGTACCTTAACCCTCTCCCTGCTGAAGGTGATTTAAGTTGTGCGATCACATGCAGAAATAAAACACTTTGATTTTATTCAGCAGGGAGAAGGTTAAACGGTGCACACCAAACCTAACCGGTAGCAAGAAATAAAACACTACTAATGATAGCATGAAATGACCACCTTCACAGTTCCTCCGGCATGCCAGAACAGCAGTTCATCGGACAGCCCCATGTGCCAGGTCAGCATGCCCGGCGCCACCATCAAGTAGTAGATGCTGGAATTCACGCATCGCGGTCCATCGTGTCTACAACCATGGCAACAATTAAAACACATGTGATCAAGACTATTTATAGTTATTGCCAGGAAAGCGATATACACTGTAACTCAACATAATAATCATAGTGCTAGATTTATATAATGATATTTATTTTTGTTTGTTTTTGAATTGGGTTTAGAACCGCTTTCAAGATTATTTCACAGCTTGTCAGTTTAGGGCAGAAGGAAACCCACACCATCCATAACGCTGAATGTTGCAGTAAACCTGCGAGCATCGGCTGGTACTGACAGATCGAGGATGATAACTGCTAATTGTCAATGACTCATGATATAGATGTAGCACATCCTATCAATATCGCGTTAGAAAGGTAACTTTCGCGTACAATAGAGTCAGGACAGGATTTGAAACCGGGGCCTTTTTGCATCCAAATGTTCTACCATTGTAAGTGTACATACGTTTAGGTAAAATACATTTTGACCATGAAATATGTCAACAAAATGTAATTGTATGCCATTAAAAATATAATGATAAAAAATAAAATACTCTTTCCACTCACGGTGTGGGTTCTGTGAATGTTACGTTCCTGTCCGCACGCCAGACTGGAGTGAAGGCCCCACCCCCAGGGTGAGGGGTCAAGTTGAACTGCTTAGTTAGACGCTCGATCTCAGCCTGTTCGGCCATCTTGAACTTGAAGATCAAATAAAACCTGAATATCAGAAATATAGATCTATTAATTCACGCTCTTTAATAACTTAATAAGATTTTGCAATTGGTTTCCAAATTTCTTCAGTGACATTACTGCTATAGTGTATTCTACACGTCTAATCATATGACCATTGATACACGTTTTATCGTATAAAAATAATTAATTATTTCATTATTTCCATTATCTTATTAAAAATAATTAATCATTTCATTATTTCCAATATGCCTCGGTGGAATATTATATTTATTGTGGAAATTTGAATTCACTTCACTATAATAAGTTTGGTTGAAATGTCACTGAACTGTATCCTACATAATTTAAGCAGGTAGGTAGGCGTGGCATGATACAAACAGTTGATCAGTGAAATCGTCGTCGATTCAAATCAGCTGACAACGACGTGTACGATCGATGCTGCAGACGATGTAATCACTTGGCAATGTGTCTACACCCGGCCTACATCCTCACTACTGTATTAGTTCCCCTAAAATTGATTGCTACCAATATATACAGTCTACTTCACCTGAATTTCAGGCTGAAAACGTTCACGAAGCAGTCTCGACTCGGTGATCGAAATCCAAACGCAGCGAAGACCGGAAATTGTTGTCACGCGTTCACTGGACTGGTTCCCACAAGTCTCGCTCGTCTAATGATGAGACGGTAACCTAGTCTGATGGTTGGCGAGAAACAAGGAATTTTTGGAACTCTGAAGTTGTCATCAAGCAAGACAGCACTGTTCAGTTTTATTGTGGTAATAAATACACCAAATCCATGTTTTTGGTCAATGTGTGTGATAGCACACTCACTAGTTTACGAGGTTTTGATTACGTATCCCGCCGTATCCTATTTCCGCCATGCACCTATTTCCGCCATTTCAAATTTCAGATAGCATCTCGTATTGTAAGATCGAAACCATGTCCTAAGGTCATATGCATATTAATCACGATACATGTCATTAATTAAGTCTCAATAAAAATAATCAACAGCATGAAAATAAGGAAAGTAGCAGTTTTTACACATGGAAATGTATCTACATGAGTACTGTGCTCCCTCGATATAACGCCCTTCGATGCACCGCGGATTCGGATACAACGCTTTTTTTTTTAAATAAAAATTATATTCGTCGATATAACGCAGGTATTATAACGCGGGTGGCATGTCATGGTCCCCAACTTCAGCGTTATATCGAGGGAGCACTGTATTTCCTCTCAGTGCACCGGCTGGTCTTTGTTTAAAGGCATAATATCACAGTCTGACACAAATTAAGTTGTCGTTTTGGACAGAATTGGAGTTAAAAATGCAAAGT
>JAVCKZ010132444.1:0-21708 GCA_034780755.1 Lepetodrilus elevatus
AAGTTCAAAAGTGAGAGGACTGTAAACTGTAATCACGGTTAAGACTTCACCGAGCCGATTCAGCATTCAACCTTCGCTGTCTGTGCATAGGTCATGACTGACTGATATCCATAACAATATGAACTGACAACAGTTCCCCATGCAACTGACAACAGTTCCCCATGCAACTGACAACAGTTCCCCATACAACTGACAACAGTTCCCCAAAATACATGGAATCACAATGTGACTGACAAGTGTGAAATAACACATCTTATCTCATATGCCTGCTATCTATGTATAATGAATACCAATAATCTTCTGGAAATCAATGAAGTACTGATAGAGCCGGCATGAGACTTGAGTCAGAGACCAGAGAGCCATACTTCAAGTGCCAATGTCAGACCAAACCTTCCAGGAAGTGATCAGCAGATTACAATGCACTTCAGACAGAGAAATCATTACTCGAAATTCCAAAAGGTTATACGACTCGAGGAGACTATTAATAAAATGAGTATGGTTGGCCTTACAGAGCACATACAGTCTAGAACTGGGACAAGGTTTAAAAACAAGCAGCAAAAGAACAGATGAAGACACCCGATATTCCAACAGCATTCCAAACATGCGGCAGTATCTCGGGAACTCACATAAATTACCCCTAACGTGGACACGGTGACAAAATTAAAGGATTTATACAAATTTCTCGAATCAGTGAGATAAGCAGGAACCCATTTACGACAATAATGAATGCACGCATGGAACTCCTGGAGATATCAGAGTCTGTATGGGACTGCAGGAGATATCACAGTAGTGTATTGGTCTGTCCGGGGCGGCAGTGGTGTATTGGTCTGTCCAGGGCGGCAGTGGTGCAAGCCTCTGGAACTTCCTGTCAGGGAGATTAAACCCGCTCGGTCCATGGGACTGGAACTGTAAACAGGCATCAGGACCCCAGCATCGGGTCTACCAGATCCATCTCGGAGCCAATGTATCTGTTCTGACACTGTGCTAGCTGGCATGACAGTTCAGCTTTATCAGACAACTGGCTCCAATCCAATGTAAACTGACCAATTAGTAGTGATGGATGATTGTCCGACAACAAACATGATAACAGACAGAGATTGCAGAGGTGCTGTTGTTATCATAGATATACTCTCTTCCTTCCATAAGCCCTGCTTGCTACTATCTGACCTTGGGTTTCAATTATTAAAAAAAGCATGAAAATTAAATCACGAAAAATTCATATTATCAAACCAAGTATTCTTCACAAGTAAATTTACTTAGCAGGAAGATAATTAACGACATACTAATGCTAATTAACCCTATCATGGCTGGATGCAATGCCATAGAATAATGAATGTGACAAGTCCAGCAGGGAGATGGTTAACTAATGGAATTTCTTAGGAAATTGATACAGACCGAGTGTTCCCTTCCACCCTGGTCTCATTCAATATCATACAACCGCCTTACACTGTGTATACAAGCTATTTATCATCATTAGAGATAATTCCGTAAGTGCCTAGGATTTTGACTTACTATAAATCAATATAACTTAATAATATCCATACAGATATGACAGCATTATCACCTGTCAAGTAGTACTAGGTTTCAGGAACATGCCAGCCTAACTGCCGATACGGTACTACCTCCGTCAGCTTGGCATCTGTCCAGAATGGAGGAGGATGGCGCAGGATGTACTGTAACAACATCACGACCATTCCACCTTGTAGCCATGTACCTCTGAAGTACTGATATGACCAAATGTTCCATCTTGTACAAGTTGTAGTCATACCGCGGAAGTACTGATATGACCATTCCATCTTGTACAAGTTGTAGGCATACCACGGAAGTACTCATATGACCATTCCATCTTGTACAAGTTGTAGTCATACCACGGAAGTACTGATATGACCATTCCATCTTGTACAAGTTGTAGTCATACCACGGAAGTACTGATATGACCATTCCACCTTGTAGTCATACCAGTCATACCATTGAAATACTCTTGTAATCACACCACTGAAGTACTGACGGTGATTTGACATACCATGTATACATGTAGTTGTTTCAATAAATGAACATTTAAAAATAATTTTAAAATAATTTTAGTATCTACATTTACTGAAGCCAATTACTGATTACAATTACTGATAATAATTACTGATCAAAATAGTTAATGAAGATCATGAAGACAAATAAGTTAGTGCTGGAGCCATATTTACAAAGGAACAAACTTATTGAGTAATTTTAGTATCTACAATACTGAAGACAATTGCACAGATATGAAATCCGATTATTCTGCATCTAATCATATACCCAATGCCAATGCTAATAGCAAACAATTCTCCCCTAAAGGTAATAATGTCATCATCACTGTATTATGTGTATGCAACTTCATTAACACAGTTAGTGATTAATATTGTTAATGAAGATCTGGAAGACAATTAGATTTATGCTGGAGTCATGTTTACAACGAAACAACATTATCAAATCAATCAATCTGTAATCTAATAACGACCATACAAACAAAGACGGATGCTTGTAAACACAGTTAAAATATGGCAGGAAACAGACAGAATGTATAAATCACTTTGAGAAAATGAATCAGCATACAGATAAATCTGCTGCTCCATAAATTTCCCCCGACATACAAACCATCAACATCGAATAATGCACTTTTTTTTTTACTTCCCTGTCTTCATGAAACAAAGGATTGATCTGCAGGGCTAGCGATAGCAGGTTATTGTTGTCCCCGATACTATTGTAATCTTACACTGAAATACAGTTTTTAATTCTTAGACTTTATTTTATCCAGCGATATATATAGCCACGCAGCACAATAAACGAACACCTTTTTTTAACGACCTTCTCGCTTTTTTTACTTTTCGAATAAAGAACATATCAAATTTCTTAAACATAAAACCCCCCAGCTTATTCTCTATTTCCAGATTATTGCCCCATAAAAATTGCTTTTATGCATAATACTATGCTACCCCTAGCGATATGCAGCATGTAGTGTTAACATCGCTATCCATTAGTCATGTGGCCTCCCAGTATATAAGTGTATATATAGATATAGATATATATATAAGTGCATTTGGGGTTACCGTTCTACCAGATGCAATCTTTTCTTCCACTATTGACTGTGTCCCTCTATTTATAACAGTGACTGGGGCGACGAAGCCTGACAACCACACGCTGATGTCATCCCCCATTTTTGTTTCTCACAGTCGGTCCACAGTGGACACAATGCATGAGCAAGATGAAGGTCGTTCATATGAGCAAACATTGAGGTTATAAGGCAGGATAATTGCCCATGAAACACACACACGCACAACCACACACACACAACCACACACGCACAACCACACACACACACACGCACATGCGGGCGCACACACACACACAACTAGCAATACACAAACATTGCGTTCTGGCAGCACAATGAGGTCAATATTATTCATCCAATATTAAAACTAATACAAAATGAAAAACATTCAATACATGCCACTTTTTCGGTAAATTACTCAAATGCGAAATATCTTTCATAAAATATATCGAATAGTTATCACTGACGTTCAAACGGAAATAGTACCGGTATGCTAGAATGCATTATTGATGCAATATCATAACTAAATATTCGATGAATTTGCAATCGCGGAGGACAAAGGCAATTCAACTTCTTATCATCACTGGAAATCATTAAAATATTTGGAAATTGCATGATCATCAATTCTGTATCGTGCCATCTGTAGGCGGAATTGATAATTTCATAGTCACCAATGAGAGATAATAATTTAATTTATCAAAAATAGGAAAAATCACTGATAGCACTTTTTGATTTAATATATTATGAGGTATTAACATTCCTACTGGCAACTAGAAAAGGTCACTTAGACTTAAAGCAGTGATTTAAATTAAACCATCAAGGTCAACGTAATCTCACAATTGTTGGTCCTTGTATAGACATGTTTTAATCAAAATCTTTACTTGACATTTTAAGTTTCAAACTGATGATGAATATAATTAAAATACTTTTTAATTTACATAATATAAATAATAAATAAGACTATACAAGGCCATTATCCTGATTACAGAATAGTCTAAACATCGTTTTGGATGAATAAAATATTTAAAATCAAAAACATGACTTTGCCAACATTCAATCTGTCTTTGTATGCATTTTCATAAACATTTGAATTTGATCCAAAAGGAAACAATTGCTTAATATTGCTGAGCCTAACTCTCAGTGGGTGGATTACATCGTGTTTACGTCTACAACACATTGACTGCCAAGTGCCAAGGAACCATGTCTGTAGTCGATTACATCAGCAGAAATTTCGACAGTTAAATCTTGGTCAACTTTCATGTTTTTCAAATCGTGCCATGAAATATGCCAAAGTAAACATTTACCGACTTAATAGACTACCAGAACTGGGTCCTTAGTCTATTTTAACGCAGAATTACTTTGGCTGCGCAACGAAATGTTATCTTACCGTGTTGACAATACATTTATAGCAGGTAGTTCCATTACAGACCAAGAATAGCCGAGATAAAAAATGAAGGAAGACTAATGCATGTGAGGGAATGCTTATAAAGTATGGCTAATGTCACAAATCTGACTCCACGAGGTGCCTGCTATAATAATATGACAATGATGACTGCTATAATAATATGACAATGATGACTGCCATAATAATATGACAATGATGACTGCCATAATAATATGACAATGATGGTTATCTCATCTGTTCTGGAACTGAAGTTGCAATAGGATGAGACTGATGCTTCTGAAGCATGACCTGGGACATGCTGAACTACAGATGGAACATTGTTCCCCATGTATTGAGATCAGTGATGCGGAACAATCACTGGAATGTGGGTTCCATTAATTTATCCTCACTGTTCATTCCAGAGAGCATTAAACAAACAATTCCGAAAAATAATTTATCATCGTTTAATTTAAAAAAAATTCTTCTCCAAAATTGCAAATTAATTGGGCCACCTCTAACAAGAGTCATTGAAAAGTCAACTTTGCCTTTAAGCAATTAATTCCTGTCTAGTTCGCTTTGAAAATGCATGCAGTCGATGCCACAAATAAGGATGTCATTAAATGAAGACAATTTGTACAACTGGACAAAGAAACTTGGCCGATCAATTGGATATGAAACTGCTTCGGGCATTTGTTGGACACAGATTCTTGCAAATTTGGTTTGGTTTCTGTTAAATAGGATCTTATCCTATTATATTGTCTGGTTTCATTTAAATTATGAGTATTCACGCTGGACAATAGCAATGCCGCATATGTCTAGCACTTTGGCTGGAGAAGGGTCAGCAGAAGAGACTGACCGAAGACTGAAGTACTAATTAGCAAGGGACTGTTCTACCGCACTTTGTGTTTCTGTCATGTTGATTCTGCGAGAAGATAACTTTCTATCTGTATTTTTGCTGAAAATAACTAATGAAACTCCAATTGTTAACATGTTTATTGCAAGTTGTATATCATAGCCACTCATAGATCTCAACTGAAATGACTACCACCAGTATTTTACTAGTCTGAACATTTTCCATTTGCCAGCTACAGAAAATATAGGTGAAGCACATCCACACTTAAAGTATTATCACATACTTTAGTAAAGTATTATCAGTCCAAAAATAGAACGTTGCCTTGTTGGTGAACAATAGCCCATTCATTCATGTATTTCAACAGAGCTGACCTCATAAACTATGCATGTATTTTAGAAGGTTACCCATGAAATACTGAAAACTAAGGTTAAATGTTCTTGCCAATAATAAAAGCATTAAAATACTGAAAAATCAATATTCATCATTCCTCAGAAGACCCTTAAATAATATTTTGTTTAAAAGCAACAACAAAAGACAACATTTGTTAATAACCATCAGACAAGAACAGCTTCCACGAGTACACTCATTACACGATTAGAGAGCATTACGGCTCGCTCAACCATTGTTGCTGGTCGATAAAAATAAACAAAACAGGATTTCCAACCATTACACAACATGTTCTCAACCTCCCCGTACTCGTTAATATAGGACATCGCTATTGTCTTGGTCGGATAGTTCAGAAACATAAAAACATCGCATTCTAATGATTTCCTAGTTGGTCTATTGGTCTTGAACTACAGGTAGTTATTCAACAATGGTCTCCAGCCAAGCACGTGACCCAATTGGATGAGAATACCTTTACACGGACACTGAGCTCGAGCAGTCGACTATCACCCTGACACTTTTAGAATATAGTAAACAGCCAAACACAGCACACTCCCTAGTTCCAACGAACACATGGCCGTCTTTACAAACAGTACTCACCTGGAACACTTGGATAATGAAGCGATTTTTAATTCAATAGCAATGTACTTTTGGCGTTGGATGGCCCAATAAAAATTCAATTAATGTTTAACCCTCTCCCTGCTGAAGGCGACCGGAGATGCCCTAAAACACAATATTTGGGCCTAATCCAGCAGGAAGAGGGTTAAGTGATCAAGTCTTCGTATGGGAAAGCAACATTGCTTAGAAAACATGATGACTACTTCATCCCTTGCATATACCTAGTAATAATTGTATAGGAAATATTACTATATTTCTTAACATTTCTTACAGTATGATTAAAAAATTTCATGTTATTTCATAATGACAGGTTCATGGTGCGGTCTTCAAAGTCTGACTTTACTACACAATATGGAGATGGTCACCAAAACACAGAGTTAATCCGTTGGATAGTAAATAGGAATTTTCAAAACAAATAGAATCATATATTAACATTGACGTTCTATAAAATGGAGGTAATTATAGATTTAGACCTTGAGGAATCCGTGAAGGTCAGCAAAACATATTGCCATCACGGGACGCTTTCAATAAATCTGAATCATAATAAATCCAACAATACACATTGAATTTCTATATCTGGCAGGGATCAAAACTGAACAAACGAATTCCAACAAAAAGTATCTCTGATAACAATTTGAATACACCAGAATGTTTTGCTTGGGTTCAATTCAAATTTATCCTATCTATCTGAAAACGCATCGAAAACATTAATCTCCAAATAATATTGATCACAGGCACTGCATGAACTGAGTAACAATGATATATTTCGACACGCCTGACAAAGGGAAGTAATTTCTATCCGTGGCTTCATTCGCACTGGATGTTACCTTTTATTAAGCATTCACGCTGAATTAAACCTTTCGTGAGGAGCCTGGAAATAAGATACAATACGTTGTGTTCTGCCCTTCTGATTACTCCATGCACTATGCATCGGGTGTGACATTTCACGGACATATATGTATACAATAGTGATTGATATTACTGACAAGTGGATCGCATAAAAAAAAGGTGGATGTATTTTATTAGGATGTATTTGTTGTGCAGGACAAGGGTGACAGTTATGCAAATCACGTGACTTCATATATTACAATTAATGCCATTTCATACATGCCATTGGGAATCTGTTGTTCAGAAAAGTACTCGATGCATATACGATGGAATACCATAGATATAGAATTTCAATTAACTCATCAATGAAGGAATGAGCCGCGTCAATATAATATGATGGAAAATAAATAATTATTAAATGCTTAATGAATAATGCTAAATATTTCAAATATGAAATGACTAGTTCTATAGTTTAGGATAATTATTTAATAAAACAAAAACAAAAGATTTTCAATAAAAATATTGTAAATGTGTTCACACATGCCAATAAAAATATTATAAATGTGTTCACACATGCCAATCATCAACGCATAATATTTAACCCTAGGACTGCAATCAACTAAAGTGACATTTGGTCAGTAAACTTAATAACTTATGCTTGTGAACCCGGCACAGGAAGTCTCAAAAGCTCATCACATAATGAGTATATATTTATCTAGCGATGTTGTTATAGAAGTGTTTCCACATAATGCTGGTCTCGTTTTGACAGTTTGTATGTTTATATAAATGGCATAGGGCCAGCTGCTAGCAAGCACGAGGGGATTGAGAGTGAGGCTTATAATCCCGGCCATCAGCGTGTGGCACACCTTCCCTGCTTTAACACCTACGGGAGACTTCGCTCGGGAGTCTGTGAACAAATCTCTGCCGCAGTCGTTTATCACGTGGATGTAATCGCCGTGTCAACATCGCCTTTTATTCTGCCAATATGCTCCTCATCACTGCCAATCAACAAACATTTAGATTTATGCCCCCAAAATAAACGCGAAACTCTTGGAATAAACTTGGCACACCTCAATCTGTGGAAGTCAGAAGCGGCAGCTATTTTAAAAGTACAGCCGATTTCAAGATGGCTGCCGGACATCGAAAATGGGACGGCAACAACATGTAGCCAATGTCAATACACGAGGAAGGGGGGTCTCCACAACAGTACATTTGATCGGCTTGCCACAATGTTTCTCCGGCCGATGATGAAGGTCAGGCTAGGAGCCGCAATGACGGCACCACGACTCCGGTCTGCCGGCCGTCTACTGCCAAGCCGACTCTTGTCTTACTCTGCCATATTTAGTACATGTTTGACATGTTTAAATCATTACAGCATGTTTGCCAATCTGCTGCCTTCAAGCAGTCCGATTGAATCTGCTGAGCCTGAAGCAAACATTAACACAATGCCCCTATCATCACAACGTCGGGACAAGTCACAGGATAAACATGCTCATCCGTTATGGTTTTTTTTCTATAAATCCCAAGATTATGCCCTTGTAGAGAGAAAAAACACCAGCATCAACTATGGTACTGGTATAAGTACCCCATCTGCAGGGATCAAAATGAATGCCATTTCTCCCAATGCTAAAGGTATCCTGTGTATGGACTAGTAGAAATTCATAGCTTTTGTTATTTGTATCACTTTTCTGGCTAGTAAGTTTTAGTTAGTTTCTATTGCTGATCTTAAAAACTAACCTACCGTTACTTCTAACATTAATGTATGCATATGCAACAACAAGTTCTTCTAAAACATTTCCTATTCAATACGCTTATTAAAGTCTCAAGTTCAAACCATCAACGTCAGTATTTTGCAATTTAAAACCGTTTAATATCACCTGTCGATCTGATGGTCTGATTTTGAACCACCTATAGTTAAAGGATTATGGACTGTGTTTGCGTGAGCGCACGAGTTGGGAGTTTTCCCTGCAGCGTTTCAGTGATCTGGTAACAACGTAACAAAGTGATAATGTAAAGGAATTGTTAAAGCAAACTTCACAACTGTCAGAAATACTAAACCAAATGTCCATACATAACATGTGATCCATTGATGTCTGCGGCCCTCAAACTTAATGTTTTAGACCGAGGGTGGGTCTGGACAATAACTGAATAGGAACTCGGCAGCTGCCTGGAAAACAGCCACGTGTCTGTTATATTAGGCGCAAGGATGAAACCTATTCACTCCCATGTTTGATGTCGACACATTATGGGTGAGGAAACCAGGTACTGATGTATTACCTCAGAATGCAAGCATTGGGAGTTTTAACCCCTCACCTCCTGACTTAGAACTTATCTCTTAAAAAATATTTTGAAAATCCTAATTTCGAGAAAACATCTCAGATTACCTAGATTATTTTTAACACTTTATGTAATGTCTATATCAACATTGTTGGATGTAAAACTGTGTTATTGTTCATATATCAGAATATGGAACATGACAACATAAAGTGTCATGCTCATGCGGTCTATAGTTCATTCTCTGTTGTAGTCAATGGAACACCTTGGTTATTTGATACAGATAAACCCAGTGTATGAACACGGAGGCCTGCATATTAAACCATTCTAGTTGATGCCTATTCTGCCCATGGCTAGAGAAAGCATTTGTATAAAAATACAATAACATATCCCACCTTGTTAAAATTAATAGCTGTCGAACCCTTGTATTAGAACTTGTGTACTTTCCCCACAGACAAATATTTTCTGATTTGTCGTGATTCGAATTTCAATTTAAAACTACAAAAGGACAACAAAATTGGTTCAATTTATGTTTCATGGAAGACAACCAGAATGAAATTCGAAAGCAACACAATGACATTTGGCAAATAATCAGCTGCTTTATGTTAGTGGCAACAAACTACTTTACATAAATATCTTAGAAAGAGCATTGGAAAATCCATGTAGTCGCCCGAGTGCCAGCACTTTTCACGGCGAGCTTAGCCGATCCGTAATCATCGATGGCCCCTTGGCGTGGAGCCAAAACGAGTACTGCATCCATAGATTATGGACAATCAATTGACTACAGTTGCATCACAATGCTTGTACTTATGTCACAACGTCAGAATACGCATATAGCTTTCCTGTGACTGTTGGAACATACTTAGTACATAGCCAGTTTATGGACAACCATGGGCAGCTGATAATATACCATTAACATGTAATATTGATGAATGTTGAAATAAAAGCATACAAATGGTTGTCATTTTAACTCTCTCCCTGCTGAAGGCATCCATAGATGCCCTAATGAGCAGTGCTTTTTCCTGATCCAGCAGGGAGAGGGTTAAAAGCGTTACTTGTAATTCGGTTCATTCAGCTCTGTATGTGATAGCGTACTGTATATCAAAATAGAATCACTCATTGAATATTTGAAATAGTCCTTCCTTTATCAAAATGCAGTAGATCTGATAACAATGCTATTACGTTTGTGAATAACCATCAAAATAAAATGGGATATTACAGATTCAACTATTTTACAATTTTAAACCTAGAAATGTTAAATGTGGACAAATAAAATCCCCTAAAAGTGTAGAAGAATACCTTTTTAACACAAATTCATTTGTGGTTTTGTGGCTAGAATAAATGGTATTTCAGTGATCTACATGTAATCTTAGAACAACCTGATAATAACCCATGTATTACTGTATATGGGCCGGTGACCTTACATGCAATAAATAATTGAATTGAATAACACACAACAAGTACAGAAACCCATTAGTAATGAACTTGTTGCACTTGAATCCAGGTTACACAGAGTACTACAATTGTGAATGAGGCATATGTATACAGGTATATATACAATAAAATGTACTTGTTATTAATTCCACCCAATATATTCCCTTCAATGATAAACCTCTACCACTAGCGATATAAAATATAATGCACTTGTTATAAATTCCACCCAATGCTAGACCTCTACCACTATAGAAGCTACCATGTAACATTCAGTTAAAAAATTCATTTTGTTTTTGTTCCATACATCAACCTTGCATTATTCTGATTTCATATTCTCTAAATCCGGCCATGCATGGATGTCAATACCGTAAACATGGCATATATGTAAATGTCAACACTGAATGTCATCCATGGAGAAGAATATGCTGTAAATATTTAATGATGGCCTAGCACGGGGATATTTCCAGTGAATACCAGCGCTATGAAAGCATCTTGAAGGATCTCGTCATATTTCCATGTCATCTGTCCCCAGCGCTGTCACAGCAGGAAGAATCTGACACTGTTTGAGATCCCAGGCCACACCTCTGAACATTGACATTTAACAAGGACTAATAACATTACAAACAACCAGAGAGAACAACTTGTTTGAATAGGAGTAGAGACTGGCCGAGGTGCAGGGGAGAGGCGACAGACTTGGGGGAGGTGGAGGTGGAGGTGGAGGAGGAGGTAGTTTGGTGGGAATAGGTGGAGAGATGAGGTGGAGGTGGAGGTGGAGGCAGGGGAGGAGGCGGAGGAGTGAGTGAGTGAATATGGAGTTTAACGTCGCTGCGAGAATCTTTCACCCATTTGCGACGAGGAGGAGGTGGAGGAGGAGGTGTCTTTAACATCTGTCCAACTAGTGGTAACTGGATATGCCCTATATAACATTGCAGCTAGACTGATTAAGATTCATCCACTAAATCAATGGGAACAATGATATTGAGATTCGTCAGGATTTCCATAAGCATTTCTCCTGTGGTGCTGCTCAAGATGGTAGTCGTATGTGGGGGATTGATGGCATACAGAAGGAATCCTTGACATGCCATTCAGTCCTAGTGCCAGAAGAAGTTCAGTGGTGTCAAAACTCTTCACAGGGTGTGAGTATGCCCAAGGTCAAACACAAACGTGGAGCATGACTAAACCATAAATATTTTGGAATACACTTTTAAGCATTTAATTGTTTAAATTAAACTTACCCTAATCTTCACTAATCTGGGCCGGCCTGAACTTTGGACACAAGGTTTCTTCACTGATGTTTTCTGTAAAAATAAAAAGAATGAAATTGTTAATAAAATACATTTAATTTGAAATAGGCAGTAAAATTTATTCTAAAATTGACATAAACAAAGATACAAAGAAATATGATCACCAGGGCCCATAGTCTCGAAACTTCTTAAGATCTTCTTAGGTTAAGAATGTGAATAGCTCATGCTATAGGTATCCTTAAGAACGTTCCTAGGCTAAGAAGATCGTAAGAACGTTTCGAGAATAGGGCCCACGATTTCTATTTCAGTTTTCTCCAATACATAAGAATTCTCGGTTAATGTCACAATTAACCATAAAGTGTGGAATGAAATCAGATATGCTCAATGTGTAGGAATATCATACTAAAAATGCATATTTCACGCATCCAAAACCTTGAGGGATCACGAGAGCAATTTCCTAAGGCAAAACTCAATTAAGATACACCTACACACTCCGTCAAGAATCGACATTATCAGATATCTAACCCAATTTCTAAAAGTGGCTGAAAGTTAGAACGTTAAGATCCATCCATCCATCAATCAATAACATAATATTATGGTAAATCTACCGATAACTCGATTCCTCAGCCTGAAAGTCCATCTAGGAATATTGTACTAGATTTATCATCTATTTGGCAGGCAGTAAATCCCCACACGGGTCAAATATTTGGTAAAACCATTGCCCAGTAATAGTAGTGATCCAGAAACTCTCATTCTGGGACCAACACAAGCCATCACCTTTCATCAGGGAGGATAATAAGACATGCCCAAAATCAAATTTGCTGTATTTCTCCTAAAGAGAATTCATGGTTTTATACTGCATTCTTTATTTAGATGCATTTTCGGAAGTGGCAATTATGTTTGGTGATGGGGGTGGTAGATGGAGGGGGGACTAATGCAAGTTTCCATCAGTGGAAAGGTCTGATACCAGACTAGTATTCATAAACACTCCTTGACTGACCCCTTGTCAGGACCAGACAAAGTCTCCATTAGAATCAGTTAGCCCAGATTCCTGCCAGTTTCCAGTTTATGGGACCATACTACTCAGGGTCAAGAATTCATCAAGTTCCTAGAGAGTTTGACTTCTCCATACCACCCAATCTAGTCCACAATTCCCGCTAAATGAGCTTGTCAATCAAGCCCGGGTCTGAGTGGGGGCTATCTGTCTCTAACATGGTGTGCATGTTTACAGTGTATGTATAACACAGCATGAACGTGCATGCGGCTGAATATGCATTGACTTGTTCTCTTTGCATCCTAAGTGAAGCAAGTCACCACTGATTACAGTAATTAGATTCATGGTGTTTTAAGAAATGTTTATAATTTAATTTTCCATTTTTTATTTTTTTTGCATATTGGGGTTTAGAGTTGATTTCAATATTATTGTTTGTTATGTGTATAGATCTACAATGTACACTATTGATTTCACAAACCTATACCAATAATCAATGGCATTAATCATCTATCATTTGCAAAACACTATGCAAGAAAACATAAATGTAAGTAATTATCATCTCATAAAGTTAACAATTAAATCGAAAATTCAGAGTAAAAATGTATCAATTTAAAATTCAGAAGAAAACAATATATATATTCACCAATCATGCTCAAATGTGTCATGTCTACATATGTCGGATAATATAATAATTCAAGAAACAGTCATTATAGGCACCCGCTGACACTTCTATTATCATTAATGTAATACCTGAATTACCATCTACCACCCATTACTGCTGGTTTTACTGAGCACTGACCCTGGCCAAAGCCCAGATGAAAATGGATCTATTTCACAGACAGTTCTGTTAAAGCCACACACGGAAAATGGATTTGTTTCCGAGCAAAGTGCACCTGAATCTTGGTGATCTTAGCCAGACCATCTCTCAAGGACAAGATATATTACAATATACTGCAGTTTGTAATTCCCCGCTCCGGAGGATGACGCCATTTATTAGAAGGTAGTAGTAGTGCATGTCTACTGTAGTCTGGAACCGCTGATTACCTGCCTGTGCTTTGTGTCAACTGGTAAAACAAGTTAGGCTTGTTGGCAGTTAGCCATATCTTGTCTCAGTAAGTAGAGGGTGACAAAAACAAATCCCATCTTCACTAAACAGGACGACGTGGTGACTTGTGTACACGTAGGTTGGCATCACGCCAGATCTCTCACTCAGATTCATCCTCGTATTATTAAGGTGAAATATATTCAAATCCTTCCGATAAGATAAAAAATATGTTTCATGTCTTCGTGGAACTGAAATTTGATTTTTCCTTGTGGTAGTGTTGTAGTGTCCGATGTTTGTTTAATGGGGTGGGTATTTTACACTGTGTATTAGCTGGAAGAGCAATGAATAGCCTTTCTCCTTTTGTGTTTGCTTTTACAATGTTCTTAAGTGTATTACATTTCGTGGTCTTACTCCATGTCTAACATGTCGAGATTGTAGTCAATGGGCTGCATTCCAATGTTGGGCAACAAATACAACTTCATTATTAAGCGAGCTGTTTACCAGATTAATACCAAATTTAATACACTGGTGATTTTATATGTTATTGTTATACAATCATTGTGTTCAGCTCGTATCATGAGCACATCATAGAACACATTTACAAAGATAAAAAATCACTTTACATTAAATATTTCATAAAACTATCTAATGGAAGTGTTGTAGATGTAATTCATACACAGTATCTTAATTGTTACATGTAATATTTATGAATAAATTTGCACTATGGTGTAATGGTTCCATAATATTATTTAATAATATTCATTATTATAATGTGGTTTAACTGAAAAAAGTTGAACTTAAGAATATTAAATACTGGCAAGATTGAAGCTATCCTAAAATGGTTGTTTCTTTGCGCATGATGATCATCATGATTGATGACCTGAACAATGTTCAATGAATAAGCAAGAAATAAAGTTTAAAAAACAACTGTGTTCTTTTTTTTTTTTTAAAAAAGGTTAATCAATGCCAAAGTAAATTGAAGCCTTAAAAAAAAAATTTTGAAAATTCTGGCACTCTTAATCCCTACATGTTAAACAAGTCACCTCCAACCAAGGCCAAATCTCAGATGCAGAAACACCCTGAAAGTCATTTCGCGAGTAGGAGACAATGTCTGTCTTTAATCCTTCTGATAACACTGGCTTCATGCTCTCCCATCGGAGGAAGCCTGCGGAATTCTTCCGGCATCTCAAAACAATCACGTATCGTGTCTAATAACAGGAATATCAGCGATAAATTGGTCGCAAGGGAACACAATATTTGTACTTGGTCATTTCGTCTGACTCTGCAGAGGCATCCTTTGTCACCCCTCTTGACGGCCGGATAGTGTTGCAGGTAACCGTAGGCCGGCCATAATACTCAGGCTGTTGACCAGTATGGTCAAGAGACACCTATCTCGGCTAATTATCACCATGGGAGTCGGCTAATGGCTGACCGGAGTGACCAGTAACAGCTTCCCCTGTCCACCTCCCCGCCTTGACCACTGTCCAGGTTGAATCCCACCGGTGGTCACTTCCAGATTTCCGTCATTAGGAGAAGCTTTCGGCTTTTCTCCGCGTTTTAGTGAAGCAAATTCATCAAGTACTGTAAACACTATCACCATCTTAAATCAACACGCTTTCCCTATTTAACTGACAGCCTTGAACCGTGGCCATCTGACAATTATATAGGCTTGGATGGTGTACACTTTCTTCACTTCATCCTTGTATACAGCCAAAGCTTGGTATCAGACATGCTAATACTATTAAGGATTTCCAATAGGACCAAAGTCCAGTGTTAGAATAAAATGTGTCCTTGTGCATAATTATGTACTTAAAGATGCAGCCGGTATACTGAATGTTGTGGAAACACGTCCATTTGTTCATTACTATGTAGCCATGGTAATCAATGGAAAATGACAATATCACAGAGACACTATCATAATGCATTTCCATTATGGAAGAGTGGAGCAAATATTCTTTCATTGTGATACTATAACTATTCCAAGCAAACAGACCACCACTCCTTGGTTCATTCATCATGTGTCGATGAATTGATTTGACGATGACCTTCGTATTTGTTAGTTTCTTGTTATTGGGGGGAAAAAGGTCTTTGTTAATGTGTGCAATGTACATATAAGTACATTGGTACTTATTGAAAGAGTACAAATATCCCTTAGGTTTCTGGTCAGATCTACTCCAGCCCAGTGTGACACCCCTGTCAAGACAAGTGGTGTACACAAAAAGCAGAAAGTGCCATTGTCAGCGACAGACACTGAACTTTGGTGAGGGCCAAGCCACTGGAAATGGGGGAACTACTGGGGGAACTACGCTTAACAAATGTCATTGCCTTAGTATTATTGAATCTTGTGATACGACAAGGCCGTGGCGAGCTGAACTGGCCGAGAGCCATGCTGCAGTTTCTATAGTCTCACCCACATGCTTCATTCAGCAAATCTGCAATTGAGACCCCTGAACATGTTTCTCTAATCAAGAGCGAATATGCAGAAAGCAATTTTAGTCCCCAGCCTCATTTGAAATTCAGTCTTCCTATGGTGGTTAATGCTCATAAAGAAACTAATCACGATTGTCTTAATTCTCAGGACTAGTTTCTCTTGCAGATATACATGTCAGGTAAAAATAAGGCATGAATAAAACCAGACAATATGGTCTTAAGATTAAGGCTGGTTTGTCTGACAGGTCACAGTGGATACCTCTGTTGTTACACCAATGGTACAAGTTCATTCAAACGTTGACTGTTTGTACTCAGCTCAAGACTTCCCAGTGAACCTGACCCCTGCTAACACTGTCAATATTAATAATATTATCATGTTCCAACCACCGGGCGTCCAGTAAGACCCTTGTTTGTCCAGTAGAAGAGGGCTCGCTTTCACAAACAAACAATGCAGACACAATTTTATGACAATGGCCCATGAAAACCATAATTACCAACAACCGAGGTATTTCTTTGTCGTGGTCATTTCATTGGCCTCTACATGCGAAGCTGTTTATTTCAAGATGCTATCGTTTGAGACAGAGATTTTCCATGCAAAGGTCATGTTAATGATTAGATCTATACAACAAATATGGCAAACCTTGTAAATGTAAGGATATAGCACTCCCGTAAGCTCAGAGAAATGTGTAAGTAATTAGGTACTTATCTACAAGATGTGCTGAAACAGCAATTTCTTGCTTGGATAATTTCATTGATCATAGAACTTCTGAATTCAGATGTATTGAAAGATATGCATCCATTAGCATACACATTAACAAATAATTTAATACATGCTCTCTTCACTTCACTAATATATTTATACACCAACGATGAGGAATTATCTTTCAAATCAAAAACCTTGATTATCAAGAAGTTATATCTGTATATATAAGATACTTTTGTCTTCCTCAATAGCTGAAAACAATAGTAGGGTTGGGTATAGATTTTATTGATCAAAACATGATAAATTATCTTTCAAATCAACCCTTGGTTATCAAGAAGTTATATCTGGATGTTATCTCAGATGACTTTTTTCTTCCTCTCTTCATCTGACCACAATAGGGTTGGGTATACAACTTCCATTGATGTTGAATTTAACTTTTACTTTTCCTTGACGCTGACTGCCATACTGAACACGGGTCATCTTTACACAGTCGCAAGCAATACAGAAACCTCCTTGTTTCAAGCCAATAAAAATCATGGCTAACGCAGGTCAAATGGAGCTTGGATCATGCCCAGGATTCCACAGGAGTTCTTCCCGTTGGCTGAATGCTGACAATCTCTGGTATGTCTATGACCACTGTCCAAGCAGACATAGCCATTGGAGAAAGAATAGATCGTGAGTATGGCGAAGGCGAAAACAGCTCCGTCAGAATTGTAATGACATTTCCATGAGCAGAAGTATCTCTCCCCCCCCTCCCTGTCTTTCCATGTCTGTTATCTGCCTGCCATGTGCGATACTGGAATAGCTAACGGTACTTTTGAGTAGATCATATCGCAACAATGTGTGGCCATATATTTCTCGTACATTTTTACATTTCTCGTTATTGCCAAGACTCATGTAAAAATGTAGAAGAGTCATCTACTTGACAAACATTTGTGTTTTATGATATGTCAGCATCATATATCCTTCGAGATGAACACTTGCTCCTAGGTCATACTAACTTCAGAGATAAATACAGGGAGTGGCTATTCATGCATGAGCAAACTGAATAGATCTGATGGATCGATACGTTGAAATGTTTGTAGTACTTCAGGAGGTTTGTTTAATGTAAAACTGCTCATTAATTACCCCATATGGTCATATAACATTCCACATCAGATAGTACAAGCTACAGTCCCTCCCTCCCCGCCCCCTGTTTCATTATTACTAATACTGTAAACCGGTAACCATCTCGAAGCAATTCCATTTTCCTTCTTGAAATGTCAACATGGCTAGCCGGAAAAACAATATCATAAACACAATCTATGTCTTCTAGCATCGCCTGCTTTCAAGAAGGTCTTCAAATAAATGAAATGGAGACAGACAATTTGAGCCAGACAGATTGAAAGGGGTGCCACAAAGGGCTCTGGTCTCCATTCACAGCAGAAGAAGCGCGGGCCGAGTGATCAGTCGGACATCTGGAGCTCCCCAGCATAGACTCCCTGGCAGAGGAACATCGTGATTTAAAGGGGCCCATGTCTGCTGATCTAAAGCAGTTGTGTCTGCGTGGTCAAGGTGGTCAGAGGGAGGGAGGGAGGAGACGACCTTGAGAATGCCGGTGCCTCGTCTGGTCAGTGTATCTCGCCATATGGCAGTCATCAATCGTCCGAACCATCCCGTTTCACCATTCTGCCTGGTCTAAAGTCTATCAATTACTCATCTCTAATATTAACTTCCATATCAACAAAGGGTTCCGATGAAGGTCGATTGTTTCGTCCAGCCCCCCCTTTTTTGTTTTAATGCTTGGGCGCAGATACGGCGTGATTAGCACGAGCATGCTAAGTGATGCACTGTAGCAAGGTATTAACAGACCAGACCCTGGAGGATTCCCACATATGCTGGCGTGTCCAAATTACATGTTAAGTATAAATGCAGCCATTGTAAACATGATGAGCCACACTGCATTGACATCAAGCTTGGTGCAGGCAAATACTGTTTGAAATAGTCTACTGTGGATAGACAAAGACTAGTAAGAGGTCTGAACTTCCATCCACCTTTACAGATCAGCTCAACTTCAACTTCTTGTCATTCGCATTATCCAGGTATTTTTTTCATCCCCAAACAGCCGAGTGTTAATAATAGCATGATAGCCGCACTTGTATTGTTTTACATGTATCATGTTTATACAGAGAAGACAACGTAATATTGTTTAATAGTAAAACAAACACCATTATTTTCCCCTTCCTTCGACTGACAAATAAGAGCATTGTCTTTTGATCCTTGAAAAGTTTAACATAGAACATGGACATCTGTTCTATTTAATCACTGCGGAGAATGCAAAGCCTTGTAATGACCTTGACAAAATCGTGCTACCGTAGTTTATTTTTAACTGGGGGGGAAAAAAAGGTATTTAAACTCTTCCGGGCAAAGAAAATACATTTAATTGTCCAACTTAGAAAAAAATATAATCCCTATTTCCAGAATTCATTAGAAACTTCCTTGTGTTAAGAAAAATATTCGTATGAAATGATAATTATCGAGGGTGCTAACATCTGTATGGCAACGTAGCATAGCATACCACATACTATATAAATATCTATGGAAAACGATCTCCAAGTAAACAATTATTTTGTACAAGATCTACTTAGCTGGTAAGAGCCGACCATATGGCATTTCCACCTTATGCTAATCAATGTTGTTTAAATATTCTCAGCATGTTGTCAACAGTGCAAGTGTACTGAATCAATCAATCAATGTCATATATAACACACACAGGTGAAATATATGCATGTCGGGTTGGGAAACTGCCATTTGGTATCCCAAGCTACTTCATCAAGGCTAATAAAGAAATCGACCCAAATATGATATACTGCCTGTATTTGTATTACCATGTTTACTGCAGATATCCAATTAAATAAATTGATTCGATACAAGCAAGGTTATTTGTGAAATATACAACACTTCACCAAGATCTCATGTGTTTTCAATTTCAATTAAGTATTAATTAAATACTAGAATATGATACTGTGAATATCATTAAATGTGTGTTTCGTGGATTGAAACAGAGTAAGTCATTGTTATTGAAATAGTTTAATATGGTAAATAATTATACTTTACTGTGGTATTAATCATTAACATTACAAATATACATCCAAAACGAATTAAAAGGACTTGAATTTGTAGAAGAAATAAATAAGAGATGCTATTTCACAATGCTGAATACAATGTTCTTTAAGATGACAGATCTATAAATCTGCATAATTTCTAGTTTGTTTTACTTTACATTGGATGTTATTGTCAGAATGCTCACCACGTGTTAAAGAGCATATTACATGTATTAGCATGCAGTGTCACATTTGTGATGCTTGTGCACCGCATTTTAAAGCAACGATCAACAGAATAAACAAGTTATTTTGTGGGTCAATTAATGCAGGAATATGTAGATTTTTGGAAACATTGAAAATATACGAGAAATAATAAAAACTGATGTGTCAGACTGACATTGCCCCACCCTCCACATTCTACAAAATTCATATTTATTTCAGGTTCAAAGACAAGTCTGAATGGAACATATCAAATGTATAAACTATATTTGCCAGGTGAGTCAACCTTCTCCCTGCTGGATTAGGTACGATCACTGCTCTTTAGGGCATCTCTGGTTGCCCAGCATAGAGAGGGTTAAATACACCACAAATCTGAATACACCAAACATAAACTTACTCCGTGGAAAATATTGAATTTATAAACTATATTTGCTTGTGGTGTTGTGTGGTGCATTGCGGTGTGTGGTGTGGTGTGGTGTATTGTGGTGTGGTGTGGTGTGGTGTGGTGTGGTGTGGACAATCATATGCGTATGTATTGAAATAGAAAACCTACAGATGTAGCACACGAAATGAATTTACGAGTACATGTATTAAACCAAACTAAACACTGACTGATCAATATACCACGATAAGGCCATTAAAGCATAACCTGTTAGGATCTCACTAAAAGCTGACTTGGTAAGTCTAACACACTTTCAATACAGTCCTACCTATGGTATTGCCAGTGTACACAGTGTGTAGATATTTGTGAGCTTTTCACACACACCTTGCATATTTACAAGGATATGAATACAGTTGACATGTCATTAACTATCTAATATCCAGACAGAATCCAGTCCCTGTGTTTCATACCTACATAAAGCTTTATAAGCAATAACTTCAAGGTTGTGTTGACTGGTATTTTATTTTGTATAAACTGGATTTATCATCCACTTTTCTAGGAAGTGTTGGTAAATTGGTAAATGTACAGTATTAGGTCATATTCATAAAATAACCGCATACTGTCAAGGATGTAATCTTCAATTTCTGAATTTCTAATGCATCATCATAAAAAATGAGAGAGATAGAGAGAGAGAGAGAGAGAGAGAGAGAGAGAGAGAGAGAGAGAGAGAGAGAGAGAGAGAGAGAGA
>JAVCKZ010132555.1:0-21703 GCA_034780755.1 Lepetodrilus elevatus
GGCAACCGGAGATGCCCTAAAGAGAAGTGTATGTGTCTAATCCAGCAGGGAGAGGGTTAATACTCAACAAGACTTCACAAATACATTTCATTTTGTTTAACCATATCCATGCTGAAAGCAACCAGATGTCGCAAAGAGCTGTGCCTAATCCAGTATAAAGAGGGTTAATGGTGAATAAGAACATGCAATATTTGTTTCATAATTCTACTACAAAATACAGCGAAAACTGACCAAATATATATTTTTAATGTATATAGAATCTGTCATAATAATTATATGAGTCCTGTCTGGGCACATTAATTACACTACATACCGGTATACACAATACAGACTTTCTTTCTATCAGGGCTTCTGAATAAAATCAAAGTGTTCTATTTCTGCATATGATTGGGCAAGTTAACTCGCCTTCAGCAGATGGTTATAAGCCTGTCTGGTTAGAGGGTTAATGTATAGTCAAATGTAATATTTTGTCATGAAACCGATGTGAAAATCTTGTAAGAAAATGGTGGTATTTCAAGATAATTCTTTAAATAACAGCAATAATATTATTGTAATAATATAATAATTATCAATGACCTAAAGCAAATCCTGCATAAATTTCCAACACAAACATTTTCTGTTACATAGTTCGTTTTATATCTAAATCTATTCCTACTTTTTCATCTTTTAATGAACCGGAAATAACCCCGTTCTAAATTTAGCATTTGTGTTGATCAAGGGCTTTTCCAGTCACTGAAAAGTGACTGTGTTTATCAACTGTTCACTCACAGATATTTTGCTGTCATTGAGACGTTTTTATCAACTAATCAGGTATATTGACTGGTAGTTTTGTTAGATCTTTACCACTTGGAAATATATGAAACAAAATCGACCTATTCATTGTTAGTGAACGTGTTTTTGTCCTCTCAAAAGACATCCTGGAAGTTGAGAAATCTTTTGAAAAGATGAATCATGATGATGATGATTGTATTTAACCTGTTGAAGCTGTTCACTCCCTTCTGTCTATACATTGTAGATCACGCATGAGCAGAGCCGATTGTGGGTTAATTGTTTGAAATGTTATGTTGTAAGCTAATTTGTGGAATATGTTGAAAATGATTTTTCAACAAATTCAAATTGGCCCACAACAAGGTTAGTACAGTGTATTAATTTCCAACAGATTTATGATAGCTATTAAACTAATTGTATGAGGATAGTATCAATGGTCTAATTAGTGTTCACGGTTGGAGTACTGGCTAATATTTCATCGCAAATGGGTGAAAGATTCCCACAGCGATATTAAACTCCATAATCAAACACTGGCTAATTCGCCATCTGCACTATCCTGGCTGGCAACAGGGCGTGAAAGTAATGGTGGGAGCCTCATTGTGAAACTGACTTCCGGGGGCATGCAGCTCCTAATAATGACAACTACTACGAGAATAAGCGGCAAGCTATAACTGCGCATTCATTAAGAACCAGTTGAGAAAAACCATTGTTCCCATTGTTACGTCATGACTATTGTTCCTACAGTCTACTGCAATTGTAGTAGTATATGTGCGAAGCTCAGAGCAACACATTTGCACTAGTTTACGTGCTGACGGCCCCTACTCCGGCTTTGAAATTATGCCATTCAAAGCTGAAATCAACAATGTAAAAGCCGGTCGTTTTCATCATGATTTTGTTTGTATGTAATGCAATACATATGCCTTATACTTTCTAGATATGGATTTTGTTTATGAAAACCATTGTAGATAATATATTTGAGACGTTTCGCCCCATGTTTCGCCCCATTCGCCAGAAATGATTTGCAATGTTTTTCAAAAACAAAATCCATAATAAAAATCTGGAGTGGTTACACTGTGGCAGCCAAACTCTAAAATTCAGAACAAATACTATTTTATTATACATAAATTGGTGTATCAATAACATAGTTTTTATATTGATATTAAATTGTTAGTAAACATTTCCATCAATAATAATCCCAATTCTCTATATATATATTAGCCAGCATTAATTGTAATACCATCGTAATTCTTTATTTTTCCATTTCAGAGGCTCATCGTGTTTAAACTACCAATGGCCGATGACTATCCAGTTGTCTCTGTTTGTATTGTGGCTGACATAACAAAATGTCCTGGAAATCACACCGTAGTAAGTTTAATAATTAATAATGGAGCTTTGTTTATATACTACATCATTGTTCAATCAGTAATATTACTATATAAATATTATAAAGTGATAAATAAAAGAAATACCATTTATTTTCTCAATATTTGATGCCATTTTGGTATAAATAGAACAATGAAATTTGAATTTTTTGGATAACCTTTTTTTATACTATCTTAAACTTAGTGGAAATATGAGGGTTATTATTAATAATACTAGTACATGTATTTGTTTCCCAACAAATGATAGAAATAATAATAATAACCCTCATATTTCCACTAAGTCAAAGATTATAAGGATTATGATCTATGACTAAGTTTAAGATAGTATAAAAAAAAGGTTATCCAAAAAATTCATGTAAAGATGATGCTACTTTAAATGGACATTTTTACAATATTTTTCGGTGATTCAAAAGCAATATTTTGTGTTGGTGTGTGGGAGGGGGGAACCCACCACATCTGTGTATTACTGTATTTAGCAGACACCAATAATTGCCGGGTCAAATTGAATTGCCGTTAATGATGTCATTATATGAAAGTACACATGGGTACTCGGTAGGTCAAGATGGAATTGTGAATGTTAATCTTCTAGCACCTGAAATGGCAGCTAGGGTTTGAGAAGGTGAATAATATGTTATTATATAACAGTATATAAGTGGACTTTTTATTATATTTCAGCTTGAGAGAACCTACAATGGAACGGAAGAAGCTGATTTATGGAAGGACAGTATTTTCGTAAAGCGAGTTACACGATATCTGTGTGTGGAAAAGGCTGTACCAGCTGAGGTATATATAAATGCGCATCACTTATACCTTCACTCAAACTATATTACCTCAGCGACCATTCCGTGGGTAACCCCCAGGTTACTATACCACTCTGAAACTATATTACCTCAGCGACCACTCCGTGGGTAACCCACAGGTAAACTGTACCACTCTGAAACTATATTACCTCAGCGACCACTCTGTGGGTAACCCCCAGGTTACTACACCACTCTGCAATGGGTGGTCCTATACAGGAATTTCAAAAAAATGCGGTGCAGATTTTTCTTTTTACAAAATTGCAAATGAGCTTTTGCCTTTAATCTACAGATAATATATTCTATAATGTATTAACAAATAATAAATGTCCATCAAAAAGGGTGTGTGTGGTTAAAATGGTGCAATATAAATGTGCATATTATTATTACCGTATTAATTCATTGTTCTCTTCAGAATCAGGATGTCTTGGTTGATGTCGCCGTCATCAATGAACGAGACCCTGTTCCCCCCGGGTTCACCGTCCTGGACCATACACATGATACACGTACGTAGTTTTATGTGTCGATTATCGGAGATGGGTTAAATATTTCCACAGAGGACATAAAATAATAGATAGATCAATAAATGTGTGTTGTGGTATTTCTATTTCGATACTTAGTCCAAAACTTGCTCAAATAGTTCCTTGGACATACGGCAAAATGGATCAATAAATGTGAGCTGTGGTTTTTTCCACGCAGGTGAGAAAGCTCTCAAGAAGAGGTTGCTGTGTATTCGCCTGATGAACCACACACTGACCAACGACGCCATCACAGGTCTCATACTGATGCCCAAAGGTTTGAAGAAACCGCCGATTGGATTCACGTTCATTGGGTAATTTAGTAATTAAACTAAAAATTAAGTTTGTAATAATAAATATTGCATTTTAAGTCCAAATTAAGTCTGTTTGCAAATGTTTTCAATTAACCTTCTCCCTGCTGAATAAAATCAAAGTGTTCTATTTCTGCATGTGATCAGGCAAGTTATCTCGCCTTCAGCAGGGAGATGGTTAACCATCTCCCTGCTGGAACCGACGCAGGCACTCTACAGGGCATCATTGCCTTCACAGAGAAGGGGCTAAACCACTTGTCCGAATGTTTCAGTGAACTAAATCACTTGTCCATGTGCTACAAGATGGGCAAGGTGGTAAAGATGGACCAGAACACTGGACCCGCGAACTTGCCGTACCAGTTTCCTCAAGCAGGAGGAAGAGGAGTGGCCAACATGTTAGCGAAAATTATTATTTAAAAATATTTTTTCATTTCAATTCTTAGAATGTTGTTTTTTAGTTCGTATCAACAAGATTGTTTGGCTGCATGTCAGCTAACCTTTGCAACAGTTTGCCAGTGGGCCCGAGAAAGTCAGACTCACAGATAGTAATATTAATAATGAATATATATATATATATATAAGATTTCAAGGTCCAGTTTTACAAAGTAATCGTAGCATTACAATTATAGTACAGCTGTAATCCTTTATTTTGTTTGACACAGGCCAACAATAATAATTTAGACATTTACATTGTTTTTTCATCGATCATGAACTTAATCTAAACCGTGTCCATTTGGGTATATTTCAGGACTCCTTTGGGATCGTCACTGCCCTACCCTATGAATCCGCTCGCCCAAGGAACAGTCAATGGTTACCAAGGAGGGTACAAGCCTGACACCATAACCAGAGCGAATTCTATATCCAGTGTGCATCGTAAGTTGTTTTTGATAGCCGTTAGAAGCACAGAAGTATTCTCATGATGTCAAACAATTATTTACTATACACTGCCCCAAGATATATAATGGTGGTAGCACGGTGGTAGCACAGTGGTAGAAAGTTGTACTTCGGAGCCAAAGGTTCCAGGTTCAAATCCTGCCCCCGGGGGCCGGCATCAATGGTCACAAAGATTACCTTTCTGACGCGACATTGATAGGATGCACTGTCTGTACTGTGGCAATACAGTTATCATCCTCGGTTATGTCAGTACCAGCCACTGCTCACAGGTTTTCTGCAACATTCAGCGCTACGGATGTTGTGGGTTTCCTCCTGCCCTAAACTGACAAGTCATGATGTAAGTGAAAGAATCTTGAAAGCGACTTTAAACCCCAATTTATAAAAAAACATTCTTTTGATATCCATCAATTTCATCGTCGCAAATGGGTGAAAGATTCCCGCAGCGACATTAAACTCCATATTCACTCACCTGTCAATCTCATATTTCAAGACATAATATTTTTTTTCTCGTTTTTTCCCCAACAGCCCTAAATGGAATCCCTTGGCAGTTAAATTCAAGGTTTAAGAATGATAATGTGAGTATATTTATCACCAAAGAAATGACTTCACTTCCTGAAATTCACAAATTTGATGTCACCTTACAAGTTCATTTATCAGTGTCATATTGTGAGGACATTGTTGTGTATGGGTAAAAGATTCCCACTGCGACGTAAATTATATCACTGTCACTGTGAGGCTCAATGTGAAGAACATAAACGAAATACCAGCTTGCATGTATTTTTTACATTTCGAAAATTCAGTATAGGTAAATATATTCAGCTTTTTTACTCGTCTTTTCGACATTGCCATTCCACATACAAAAAATATTTACTATTTACTTCTTTTTTTTTCACATTGCCGAAATAATCTACCCAATGGGGTTGATGCATTTCATGCTAAACTATAAAGAAAGTAATTTCTTGCCATTTATATTTTCAGGTGACAATCCCAGAGATCAGATATAAAAGTATGATGGACGTGGAAAGAGAGGTAATTTATCAGGATCCATTTAATTATTTTCATTCTTGCAGGAATAGTTTACCTAGATGACATTATCACACATGGGTTAAAGATTCCTGCTGTGACATAAAACAATAAAACTTACCAAGATGCATCCTCAAAACACCGGCCATTATGACGACACTAAGGGCGTGATCGATTTGGCGTCTTCTCGTTTTGGTAGAAGTGATTCTAGGAAGAGAAATGTTCACCTACGCTCCCCTGCTATGGAGGTGGAGCGTGGGAATTCGTCTGCCAGAAGAAGAAGACTTCTTCTGCAAACGATCAGCAAGAAGACGTCTTCTGGAAGATGGATCGTCAAATCGTTCACGCCCTTAACCTCCGTCAAATACCCGGGGATCTAGTGCTATTTGGAAGCTCGTTTTTTAGATGGATGTGTCAGTGAATATTAATTAACATAACTTAATATCAACCAATCAGAGAGCATCCACGTCTAGATACAGAATGAACGTATAACTGGGCAGTACACTTATGGTAAATTTGTGGTATGTAACAAATTATTTCGTTAATTAAATGGTGATGATTACTTGCTGAAAATATTCTATTTATGTGCAGTGCTATATATATTTACATATTTTTTACGTAAAACAAATTAACTCAAATGTTTAAAAGATGGAAACATTGATTATTGGAGTAAAGGAGGGAAATAATCTGGTGTTCTGATTGGCTAGCCAGCGTCACATGTTCAAACTTATTTTTCAGTACGAATACAACTTCCGAGTGGAACAGACCGCAGTACAGTCTTGTGAAAGGAGCTGAAACCAGTTTCAACCAGATACAACCGACTTTTTAATCCATTTTTATTATTTACGTTCATTTTTGTATATCTACTGCATTTGTCGTTGTGAATCCATTAATTGATTTGTACATTTTTACATACTAATAATCTTTACAATGACTGTGCTAGATAATGTGCATGCTCAAAGTACTATATTATTATAAATGCTCCCAATGATGGACTATGAACAGTGATGGACCCTTTTTTTACACATGACTGGTAACTTTTTATCAGTCCCGGCCCCAAGATTACAAAACTTTTTGAGTACAATTTCATACTCTAGCTCAGCTTTTATATGGGACTTTATGAACAAATCTTTGAGTTCAGCATGAAATTGTTCATGGACTGTCAGTCCTTAAACTTACTACGTCTGTGCATACACATATTGACTACGATTTCTTGCTCACGTTCAAAGTCTTGCGTTGAGCGCGAGTTCATACTCAGAAACGTTTCATAATCTCGGGGCAAGATCTTATCACAATTTGTAATTATTACAAAGGGGAATAACTCGTCGCTTCATGTGGAGATTTATCATGTTTAACAAGTGGCGTTACTTTCAGGAATTTGCATAGTGTTAAGTACTTCTCAAAGACGTTTCTTTTGGTAAAAAATAATTTAAAATCTGACTATTTGTTAAGAAACTCAACTTTCAAAACAAACTAAAAATATTGGCAAGAAAAATGACGAGCCCTTTTTAACCTGGAGTTGATGGATCTCACACCAGTGATATTAAATTTAAATTCACCATTATTTTGAATTTTGTATTCTCTTCCATTAAAAGCTGGGGCTTGATAGTGTAGTAGGTGGTGCGTCGGGATACAATCCTGAAGGTTTGACATATACGGGTGTGTATGGGATGTGATGTAGATACTTAGTGTACATATTTTATTATTTTCACCATTTGTTTATCTGAAGTACCGTAGTTGTTGCAGGTTTTTCTCCCATAATTATACAGATCACTGAGATACTATGACTGTAAAAATTTGAACTCGCTCTCCTATTAATCTCAAATTGATTAACAAGTTTATTCTCAATAACAATTCATTTCTATGTTCACTAGGCAAGGTTAAACATTAACCCCTCTCCATGCTGAAGGCAACTGGAGATGCCCTAAAGCGCAGTGTCTGCCTAATCCAGCATGGAGAGGGTTAACGGTGAGGGTGGGTAATACATGTAGTTGCATTCCTTCATTTATTTATTTATGTCTGAGTATGAAATAACAACCAATAGAACATTTTACAGTACATGCAGTTTCCATCTTGTTGTTTGATGATTGAATTAGTGCTAATTAAATGCATTGCATCGGAAATATTTACATCTTGTATGGATATATTGTGCCCCCAGTCATTACACCCCAGTCAATCTGCCCCCAGCTCATGACCGTATTGACCCCACCAATGTTTTGTTTGCAATAGTTACAGTACCTATATTCGTGTCATACTTTTTCAAGTCTCATATTCTTCTCCAGATGACAATATGGCTGTTCGCCATATTATGACAAAATTCAGTTTCAGTCAGTTTCAGTTGGGGCAAAATGTACCTCCCAAAAGAAATTCGCTAGGGACGAGAATGTACATCTCAAAATTTAGATTGGGCCGAAAAGGTACAGGTTGGTGTGATATTACTGGGGCACAACATCTGCAACAATCTGAATTTCCATTTTTTTCACCAGCAACAAACCAAACAAGTCCAGTGGAAATGTTCAATGGTTTGATGAGTTGGCTTCAACACCTTTTGTTTTTAGCATGGCCTTGTAATCAGTATTATCATTTTACAGCAGGGCATTGTTACTAATATTTATTAGCCTGACCTACCTAGAACACCATCAAGATTAAAACCATCAGTTAATATGGTTATACGGAAATTAATAAACAAACTTGTCATTTACCAAAGAAACTAACAAAACAAAGTCATTTCAATTGTTTTATTTTTCTTGTTCATTTCATTTTTCTTAGTCAGTTTAACCTTATCCATGCTGGAGGCAATGGTTGATGCCCTAAAGAGCTTTACCTATGCCTAATCCAGTCGGGAGACGGTTAATTAATTGTCTGTTACTACCAAACATGGTTTGATGCCCACGTTACTTGTGCAAATAATGAATGTATACATGTAGATATAAATTAATTGTTATAATGTACATGTATGTGTAAGTATACTTGTAATAAATATGTTCCACCTCGATACTAGTATTTGTCTTTTTATGTATTTATATTGAAATAATACGTAATACGCAATGTAGATCAACTAGTTCCTTGATCAAATTAGTGTATTGCCTGTTGGCGCCTGGTTGAAGAGTTAAAATTCTGATGTGGGGTTAAATATGGTCAATATATATATATAGACAGAAAATGTCATTTTCGATACATAAAATTGTCGCACATTTATGATAAAATACTTTTAAATTTGTGTGAAAATATTGTATTGTCTCAGAAAATTCAATACCATCAGCATAGAATTGAATACCATCGGCATGGTAAGGATGTGGACAGTCGTAAACCAATGTTTATTACATGTGGAATGTTGCAGAAGATCATGGTATATGCCTACAAGGTATCAAGAAAATTATAGTATGTAAAACTCTATCCAGTTCAATATTCCAGTCCAACACTTCCGGATGACTTTCCAGAGAGGGACAGAGGTTACAATATGGCTGGGACTACCGTATAACCTGGCACATTGGAGATACAGGGTCTATATAGAGTGAATCCCCTTGATGACCCCTGTTTACTGCCGTATAGATCACACACAAAAGGTGTCCTGGCATTGTGAACCATTCCGCCCGCCTTCCCTCATGCTCAGCCTCTGCTGACAGCGCCAACACATCAGATACTATCTGAAATAACAGAAGATGCTGGAGTGTTACCGCTGTCACGAGAGCATGGCCTTGGAGTATCGCCAGTTCTAGATTTCTCTAGATAGGTTGGAACACCCAGATAACATGATAACATCGTGAGTACACGAGTGAGTGAATATGGAGCTTAACGTCGCTGCGGGATGATAACAGATGGTATCATCATGACGTAACCTGTCCAGATGAGGTGGTTTTGTTTTGTTTAAACTGCTGCCGTTCCGTGTTGGTGAAGATGGTTTTGTGGCTGCCGTTCTCACAACGTAAACCCGTGTTGGTGAAGATGGTTTCATGACTACCGTCATCATAAACTGTCCGATATGTTTCGTGGCTGCCGTTATCATAATAAGTGAAGATGGTTTTGTTGCTGCAGTTATCATAAAGTAACTATCACTGACAGTGTGGCTGCCGTTATCATAAAGTAACTATCACTGACAATGTGGCTGCCGTCATCATAAAGTAACTATCACTGACAGCCGTCATCATAAAGTAACTATCACTGACAATGTGGCTGCCGTCATCATAAAGTAAACTGCCGGACAGCAGCCGGTTTGGCGGTGGCAGGACACTCAGAGTTCTCCACCATTTTGCCACAACACGACCAGTGGAATCCCCCGGGGTGGCTCTCGTGTCCGTGGCCACACCCTGCGAACCCACCTGGAAAATCAAAGAATACAAGAATCTTTGAATGGGAACCTATAGGGTTGAGCTACATGTACAGTCACGTACTAGGATATGACAGTATTTCTGACACGTGCACGCCCAAAAGGTCCTATTGAGTACAAGATGTTTCGAGACAGATGCACATGGTAAATATATTTGATTTTTACAAACCATTAACTCCATGCTGAAGGCAACCGGAAATGCCCTAAAGTTCTTCTGCTCAATCCAGCAGGGAGCTCAGATAACCACACAAGGAATAGATATCCCAAGAGATTAATTTCATAATTAGTTCAATGTAATGTAATTGCCATTGGTTAAAATAAGGGCCCTACTATCCACCCACAAAAATACAAGTCATTCTCAATAGTCTCTAGAAACGACAAACGTACTACCTCCGTAACATACTATACTATGTAAAATATGCCTTATTTTATTACTTCAAACAAGAGCCAGTGTTTGTCCAAAGAACTAGCATCAACGACATCTAGAATTGGTATACCTGGCATAATGGCTTTACATCCACACGACACATCTCGGCGTCCGCCCGTGTGACAGAACGTACAACATTGCCACACTCCAGTGTGGTCCCGCCATTTCCCCTTCACAGAGAACTTCCGGGGACTGTCCTAGAATGTAATGTAGAGAAATCTAAGTCAACGGTGAAGCCATGCATAAAGGGCAATCTAAATCACCATGTTACCATCTTACAAAATAGAGAAAAAGTTACGTTAGTGCATCCTCGAAACACAGGGCATTATGCCTACTTAACCATGACCCGTCAATATTTGACGGATGTTAAATAGGTTTTAATGTGCCTGTGTTTAGAGGATGTCATTAATGAGGTACTTATAGTCTTGTCAACATTGGCAAATACGTTGGAGGCCATTTTGGTTTCGATTTTTCCTTTAAAAAAATAATTTCCCCTCCTTCATGTTGGACATCTTTACCTCTCATATTTGTAATAAAAAATATATATATATTACATATTGGTAGTGAAGTCTAACTGATATTTTGATAAATTCTGTGATTCTGACCTTCACTGATCGGCCATTGACCACGACGTGTAGGAAGTGCGTGCCTTTCTGTAGCGGGGTGAAGGTCAGCTTGTGTGTCCCGTCCTTCTTGCTGTTAATGCTCACAGGAATATTCCTGAAACCGGATGCACACCAAATAAGGTATAATATATTAGATCCATTGCTGAATAGGCAATCACGACCGATTTTACTGAATATTTAATCCGCCTTTCCAGCTTCATTAAATATTTTATGTGTAAGGATATGAAATTGTACTAAAACATTTGTAGGGTATAGTGTTCTTTTTTTATCTGGGGTTTTCAAGTCTTGGAACCACAGGAATCAGAAATTATTACTACAATTCATTTTTAAAAGCATATAAATAAAATATGGCCATATGAATACATCATGTAGTATATTAGTATTATGAATACGACCGTATGTTCTTTATAGAAATTAACAACAACTAATTATAGACAAATTTCCTACGGGAAAACTTTGCGTGAATAACTAGAATTTGACGGTAGCTATAACTCTGAATTATGGCATTGCATCTTCCATGCATGTCTGTATTTATTAGTATACCACAGGTGCGCAAGTAGATGCTACAGAGAAAATGGCATCCACGTACTTTGAAGGCTCCTTCTGGTAGATAAGCCAGGCCCTGACCCCAACACTACTGGTGCTGTAACGACGTTGCTCCGTGTCCTTGACAGTCAACGTCATCTCCGACGTGTGGCCAATCCGTGCCGTGCTCAGACCTGAAGTATGTCAGATGTAATGTCAAATGTCATGATTATGTCAAATGTTATTAGTATCCAATGCGATGATATGCGAAATGTCATGATTATGCCAAATGTCATGATTATGCCAAACTTAACGATTATGTCAAATGCAAATATTGTTCACGTTTTATAATATATATACTAGTATGTATATACAAAGCATACAAATGGAGCTTATTTTATAATTATAGGAATGTAGGCCTATGTGTGTATTAATGTGTGCAAGAAACGATTAAAATATAATCCGAAATTGTTATCACGTGGTATGACATTTAATCCACATCGTGGCGAATAAATAATACCGACGACCATCTCAGAAAATTAACGTTGGTTATGGTTATCTTGGAATATATGAAAGGGTCAGCAACCAATTGTTTGCTAATTTCTAGAGATACAAAGTAAGTGACATTTAGTTTTAATTGGCCCATTGGAATGTATAAACGTGACGTGTAAATGATACTTGAAGAGAAGTAGGTATGCGTATTTAGCTGCATTTACTAGGGTCGTAATTTTGTCCTGGCCCTGAGAGTACGAAACTTTCTGAGTGCGATTTCATGCTCAAGCTCATAATTTACATGACGTTTTATGAACAAAACTTTGAGTTGAGCATGGAATCGCACTCAGAAGGTTTCGTAATCTCGGAGCCTGGCCTCCACTGCGGGAGTCTGTGCATGCTGTGGTATAGTATGAAGACTTCACGAACAACTCGTAATGTCAGACAAGGAAACCCTTGAAATCATGAAGCGCTCATCCACATATTATAGTAATAGGCTATTACCACGAAACGTCTTCTATAAGTAGGCTTGGTCTATTACTATACTCATGCCTGCGTTCTACAGTTGACGAACCTAATTCCCACTTGTGATTTAGTCCATGTAAACGTAAACTTGTAAAACGTAAGGTACTGAAGATCGTATATGCTGTAGGTAGAGCATGGATTTAGTCATGAGATAAAATATGTCTCGAATTCCCCGCGACCCGAGTTTTTCAATTAGTAGAACTACCAAATTAACATTCTATACATAACAACCACGGCTAAAGCGACATGTATCGCCTTTCCTTCAATAACAAGTTTCCCTTAAAGTAAACATAATTACATTTCCCGAGGTGTACCGCAGAGAGAGAGAGAGAGAGAGAGAGAGAGAGAGAGAGAGCGAGAGAGGGGAGAGAGATAGAGAGAAGGGAGAGAGAGAGAGAGAGCGAGAGAGAGGGGGAGAGAGAGAGAAATTCTTGTTGACGGTGCAACGGCGGTGAAGATGGTAACTTCTTGAAACAAAACTTTTAAGTGGCGATGAAAAAAAAAACCGGTATTCCCTGCAAATTATAAGTATGGTAAAAACCCTGTGCAGTCCAACATCTCCCCACTATATATCATTAGATCTCCTTTTTCAGAACTTCCTGGATCCACCTTATTATTATTACATGGTGTGCGCGCACAGATAAGTGGCGCGTGCACATACCTCGCACGCACATGCACGCTACAAGAGTGACAGAATTCCCCTAGTTGCGAGAATGTTTGTTTATTTTTGGCTCGGATTCGTGAACAGTTAGTTAAGTGCAAAAACCTGAAACGTCGTCACTTAAACATAGTACTAGTATATCTCACTTAAATAATGCTTCAGAGCGTTATGCGCGTGTGGCGGAGTATTTGTGTTTGCCATTTTGTCGAGTTAACTTTAGCAGGAAACAGAATTAGAAAAGGAGCTCTTGCAATATAGGAAATGCCGTTTAAAAAAATAAGGACTCGTCTTTGTGAGTAAAATATAACAGCTGCTCTAGATACGTGAGGTGCCTGAGATCATTGAAACAATTCCACTAACGAGCCCGGCTATTTTTTTTCAAAAGATTACTACCAAAATGATGTTATAGTGAACATAAGTAAAGCACGTACAGACACAAAACAAAATATATTTTATTATTAAATATTTATACATTCGTACTTTCTGTTTTAAACGTTCCATTTTTTTTTTGTGTAGGCCTAATATTCTTGATAATGGTTAAAAATTAGGCAGGCACATTTCTTTTCCTTAAAATATTTTATTATGCACCAAGTGTGGTAAGAAATATATAACATCGTATTACATATTTATTAAGATCAAGATCAAGAGGACGGGGTATACTTTTGAACCAAAGTTGAAAGACTCGATTGCTCATAATGCTATACCTTGCGATTATGCGGAAATGGCAAAATGTGGTTTCATTCGACGGCTAAATAGTCTTGCCCACGGGAATTAAAGTATGCATGTAGGCAAGGTAAAGTAATTAATACTTTGCCAGACCGTCTCGAGTCTACATGTGGTCTACTGTAACCTCGTGATGTAGCCAGCTAATGTGGGTTGTTCCAGGCTTGTTCAGGCCTCCCAGTCTCCCACTATTAATACACGTGTGTAGTATGCTTGCATTTACAGTTCGTCCTCGTAGTTGGTGAAAGAAAAATATGTACAAATATATACAAAATAGTATAATAAATGTTGATGGTGCCTCTTTTTCACGTATACAGTCATTGCCTATGCTATTATATGCATCAGCTAGATATACTTCACCTTCTACCTTCTGAAAGCAACTGGTGATATCATACTCTGCTTATATGTGATGCATACAGCAGCGGGAGGGTTAATATTACACGAACGTATACGATATTCATCATAAATGCGAATGTGTGTTTTGCATTTTCAGTATTCTAGTCTAGAGATAATATTATTGAGAATGATAGACAACGTCGGGTTTCTGAGACAGGCACATATACTTAATCGCAATGTAAAACTTATCCAAGACGAGGAAGTGTAAATGCCATAGGCAATTCAAGTTGTCTCATTTCAAGATAAGCCAACAATATACGTCTTTACGTAAAATTATCTAAGACAAGGAAATGTCATATAGATAATTCAAATTGTCTCAAATAGCCAACAATATGTAAAATCTAAAGAAAATGTGTACCTATATATCATTTCCGCGTGTTCTATAAGATTCCTATTGCCGTGGTTATTTTCAGTTTCAAGCGTATGCAAATGTTTCCCAGTTGAAACGTTTATTCTTGTCATTATTCCAAGCGTTTTTATGCTTTTCAATATTCCAAATGTTTAATCTTTTCAATATTCAAAACCATTAATCTGTTCAATATTCAAAACATTTTATCTTTACAAAGCGTTTACTATTTTCAATATTCAAAACGTTTATAATTAGGCTAATCTTTTCAATTTCAATAAATTAATCTTTAAACCTACCATCTCCTTCTACGGTGGAACACGTGGACGAAAGTTGCGAGGACACGATTTTCCCGAACATTTGGAAATCGTTGATGACGTCTGCCTTCTCTTCCGGGTTGAACTTCAGGAATTCGTTGATCTTGTTAGCCTTGTTGTCGACATTAATGGAGTTCAGTCGATGCAGACGTCCCGTGATGAGCTTCTTGACCGTCAGGACCTCCAGGTCCGACCCGGAGTCCACCAGCTCTGACACAAGTTTGCACGTCTCAATTACCTCCCCTTTGGAGTCCTTGAGATGGAGCTCGGCAACGTTCAACGTCCTCTCCTTCTCCTGGACAGTCGCGTATATTTGTCCGACCAGCGACTGCCGGTGTTTCTCTATGGCTTGGATGTAGCTGTCCATGAACTTGTTGATTTCAGATTCCACCTGTTTGGCTCGATTCCTGATCTTGTCCTTCAAAATTGCGATGGTTTTGATCCGCGATTCCACGGCGGTGACTTTAGGGACGACGTTGTGGATGAGGTTTTGAAGCGCGTCCATTTCAGAGCGGAAGAGTTCCGGACAAATGAGTTGACAGTCGTGGGATCTGTGCTCGAGAACCACACAGTCTTTGCACACGACTTCATCACAGTCTGAACAGAACAGTTTCAAGTCTTCTACCGGATGTTTTTGACAGTATATTTTTCTGTGAATGTATCGTTTACTCGCATCAACGTCGATTTCTTCGTTGACGCTGACGAGTTCATGATTTCTCGTTTTCCTCTGTCTTCTGTGAGCTTGTTCACAGTACGAACATAGATTCTCAGAACACGCAGTACACCTCACGGTCACTTCCGCTCCTTCGGTTTGGTCAGCACAGGAGTCGCAAATCACAAGACTCAAATTGTTGTTGGTTTTCTTAGCAGATTCCTCCGTGAGTAGTCTCTCTATGACGTAGTTCATTGGCAAGGTACTCACGTCTGCTGCTACCTCCACTTCTCGCAGACAATCTGGACAGAGGATCATCCGCTTCGGCGGCGAGATCTTGTCGTCTGCTTTATCGTCTGCGGAATCGAAAGACGGCTGATCTAAACCGGCTGTTTCCCCGCGTTCATTGGCCGCGTCGTCCTTGCTGTCGTTGGGATCAGAACGATTCATAGGATACGTTCTGAAACCCGAGATGCACGTGGAACAGAAGGTATGCAAGCAGGGCAGCATACGCGGGTTGACGAAACTCCGTCTGCATGAGGAGCAGATTAGCCTTGGCGAATTACCTGCACATTCGCTTTTCTCTTCCATGTCTGCATCAAGGGTTAATCAACGCTGATGTGGTGAAAGTGGAGGTCTCGCTGAAGTCAACAGCTGGCGAAAGGCAATTGTGTTATGGGCCAGAGGCGTGAATGTACGCGAGTCGTCTGCTACCTGAAGCTTGCAGTTTGAAGTGTTATCTTACCCTACCGCTGATCCTGTACCGCTACGAAATGTGTATTTCCGTGTCTCTGCGCGTATATAGTTTACACGTAAGGTACTACACACGTTAAGCCTTCGGGGGCTGCTTTGTCGACAAGCATATTTTGAATCACAACTACTTAAACAATGCTATAAAGGAAGGGGAATCGTATACCTCAAGCATGAACTGTGCACCGCTGTTCAGTAGGCTATGTGTGTGTGTGTGTGTGTGTGTGTGTGTGTGTGTGTGCGTGCGTGCGTGTGTGTGTGTGCGTGTGTGTGTGCGTACGTGTGTGAGAGGAGAGAAAGTGAGTATGTAACTGCACTGTGTATACCTCTCTCTCTTGTACCACAGGTAATGCACATATGAAAGTACACTTGTTTACGCAAATGACACACGGTTATATACAGCCACTATTCATCCATGCAGTTGTCAGACGGGTTCATGTTAACCTGTACACCGTGGGCGGCAGACGTGAAACTGGGCAGACGACAAATTGAGCAGACGACACACAGCGTCCTACGATACACCATTGCATCTATAATCCACGGCTATATGCACCACACATTAATCCTTTCAGATAAACGTGATGATGAACTCGACCCTTAGGCCACGGTTGAACCTGCTAATAAATAACCAACAAGAACATGATGTATGATGTAGTAGTCTAGATAGTAAGCCTAAGCTACCACACACACATTGGCCTACACAGAGTCGTGTACGTAAAGTGCGGATTCCGCAGATTTCTGGCAGAATCTCAAAAGAGTTTTGTCATTTCATCGTGTCACCTAGTTCGCTGGTCATGAACAGTACGTCGGTGGCAATCTCTGACAACGATCCCCCGTCAGTATGCTGGATACAGTGGATACAGTGGATACAGTGGATGGCCTAGCTACTCCACCAATGTGCTGCACGTTATGGATGATGCTTGAACCTTCAGCGATCCTGAAAAGATGGGAGTTTTGTATCATATGGCATACGCGACATTCTCTATACTATATTATATACAATATAAACGAAAAGTGAGCGAGGTATGGTTTCACGCCGCAGAGGGAAATAAACGAAAACGCATTCCACACAGGGCTAATAATGTAGGGTTAATAATTATATATAAAATAGGCTACTCAACAAAAATGAATATGAAGGCCCAATGGATGTTTTATGTGAAAGCTTTCTACAAACTTTCGGGATTTGTTTTCAGGAATCTGGTTCCATTCTTCCGGTGCATCTGTAAGTTCTTGAAGAGTAGGCCTACCTGAAGCCTGGAGAGTGGAGACGTTTGGAAATTCTCCGTTGTTAAAATAGTTATAAAGCTAAATTAATATGATCACTATTATTGGCTCTTAATTTATTTTGTTGAGTATAGAATATGGATCGATCTGAACACGTACGACAGGTGTTGACTGAACATAAACGTATTACAGTGAACATGTATAGTTAGCCGCAAGTGAAACTTATTTACCATACAAGTAATGCAAGTTCCCGAACAGTGTGTCAGTCTGCGGTACATACATAATCACATATAGTCTGCTATATTCTATGAATAGGGCCAACAACAATACGTTGAACAAGCAGCTGAGAATGTGTTGGCGTAGTAAATATTATTCAAAGCCGTATGCATGAGTACTATGTCAAATCTGAGTATTATGTGTTTATAGACATGACACCTCTACCTATAATGAACTTGTACATAGCGAAACTAGTGACATCATTGCATTGGTTTTCTGCTTAACGTTCTCGGTGCTGGAGGGAACCGTGGATGCCTTCTTATAGAAGACAGTGGCTTAGCGTAATAGTAATCAATTAAATGGGTGGAGGTTAATTAATAGGGATTATTTAATAATGGTTATGTCCAACACAATGTAGGTTTAAAATCAGTCAACCAATAACAACACTGAACAGTTCAGACATAAGTGTGATGGGTTAAATATAATACATATGACTAGTACATACATGTAGGCTTACATTGCCGTACCGGTATATCTATTCAGTATATAACTCAGTCAAAGTCAGGGTATAGGTTCTCGAAGTTCTCGTATCAACTACGAGACCATATCGCTCTCGTAAGTACTAAGTACCTGATGGTGATGTATTTATATAAGAGAACGCTACGAGGGTTCTTATAGTCTCGTAGAAGATACAAAGAGCTTCGTGAAACGATATCCAGTTAAATATCCTACGTTCGAGGCACGTTACGTATAATAGGTAGCATATATGCAAATCATCGTCTACGCATTTGAATGAATATCTACTTACCCCAAACTTGAGGCTTAATATTCTCTATCGGTCATGTATTCATCATTCAACCATAACGTCTTTGGTCGCCATGTGTAGGCCTACATGCACCTGCCGTACTGCTCAACCAGTTTGAGATTTCACAATGTATAGTCCAACGGTATTAGGACTAACTAAATATTAACATTGACATTAATAGGAGCATTATACCATCCCGTCTGCGTTTGACGGTAGTTCGTGGCACGGTCAAGTACTACCTGTACAATACGGGGGTCGTGGTCATCCTTGGCATGTCCAATATCACCGTCGCATAATGTTGACAAGGTTTTGTATTCAGATACAAACAGGGTCGCAGCGCAAAGAAAAACTAGGGGGAAGTTAACGAACGCAAGTCGTTACGCCTCGGAGAGTTTAGAATTTCATTGCTGAATAAATGACCACAGTACGGTATTCTTTGTCATGTCTCCGAATTCCGTGCATTCAACAGCACAAAGGAAACGGGGGGAAAGAACGCGCAACGACACATAACTGTACGAAGGGACGAAGCTGATGTTATTTAACATGTATACGATGCAGCAATAGTATTGAGATTTAGTAGGTGCCATCGAAAACGGTTATAAGATATCGTTATGAAACATGTTTATGAATTAGATAATTTACTACTATGGTTAGAAAACTATATGTACCGGTAGTTACGTGCATTTAGGACTAGCAGCATACGTATGAACGTTGAAAAAACAAACATTTAGCTTCTTTAATGGAAAACGTGAGTGATTAGGCTTAGCCTGTGTAGTTTAACGTCGCTGCGGGAATCTTTCACCCATTTGCGACGATATTAAAACAGAAAGTTGGAGGGAAAAAGTCAATATGACTGAATGAGAGAAAGCAGGACACGTTTTCCTTTGGTTTGCAGGATCTTCGTGATGCAGAACGGTTATACTAATACCATACCGAAAGTAGGACACGGTCGAAAAGTAAAAGAGTATGTAGACTCAGCATCCTCGAAACGAACATTATGTCTACCGTGTTTTGAGGATATAGGCCTACGTGGATACGATACTGTTTGAAAAGTTATTTTCTGCTGCAGCTATCATTGCTGGCGCATACAAATAACATCCACTTTCAAGAGTATAGCTCTGTGTAACACTGGACACATTTTCCAAAAAAATTTCCAACACCTGATTTTAGACTCTTTGTACACTACAACATTTCTCCAACATTTTCCCAACATGTTGGAAAATTTAATTTGCCCTGTGTACACTAGCAACATTTCCCCAACATTTTTCCAACATAGTCTTGTAAAGACTTTTGTTGGAAAGATTTTGGAAAAATGTTGGAAAAATGTGTCCAATGTACACAGGGCTTAACTCTAATATCACTTTCTGCTTTGCAACACCTGTAGTCGAGTGTTTCAGTGAACACTAGCTTACATGTACACCAGACACAGACATAAGATGATAAATCACGTCTAAAACGTAACTTCCGGGAAGTGTTCGAAGAGATACATTGACAATACCGTACCGAAAGTAGGAACTATATGGCAAGTATGAGTATGCATTATAGGTAGCTACGCACAGTACTTGAAGATGATACCCTTTGCAAACTTTTCTGTCTAAGCAACTTTTGCCATTGCACATACATACTTTTGGCTACAAAGTCAGACTCTACCACAGTGTACTGCCAGCACTCCACTATTATGACTATAACATGTTCATAACAACAACAAAATTGATAATGTTCATTAAAAGCAACAAATACAAACATTCATGAAATGCTAACAAACTTTATTATAAATGTTATATATGACACCCATGATTATGGAAGATGACATAACGATCACATTTTAAAACATTTCATAATATAATAATAATAATACTTGTACTAATTCGAATAAGAACGATGTAATTGCTAAGTGTATTCTCTGGCCAATGTTGTAGTAAGGCTACATTAACCCTCTCCTTGCTGGATTAAACACAGGGCCTTTTTAGGGCCCCTTCAGCTGCCTACAGTAAGGAGAAGGTTAAGAGATCCGGTTTCATCCATAGGAGAAACCAGAAATAATCTTTTCATGCAAAAACTGGTAAAAGCATAAATGAAAAGTTACACTGTACAGTGAATTGAGCATAAAATTGTTTCATAAATTGTTTCATAATTGTTTCATAAATTGTTTCATAATTTTAGGGCTAGATATCTAGCTTAACTCGTTAAGGACTAGCAATGGTGTTGACAATGCATAGCTGGTAAATACAGTTCCGCAGATCATATTGTAGGGCTACGAGAACCACCACTAGTACATTACCTGTACCCATAGGCCGAAATGCTCTGACCGTCATAGTACAGCTTGACGCTGTATTGACGGCAGAGGGTAGCTTCCATCAAAGCCAAGGGGCGCACAGTTTGCTGAGTGCGCTAGCAGTGTAGCTGACAAATACTAGTATGGCATGCATTTGCACACAAGTGTCAAGTTGGTATCGTTTGATAGTGTGCCAGAGCGTCTCAGCCTACTGTACCCAGTGAGATACACCTGTCAGTGTTACAATCACTATGTGAAACGGCACCCTAAAAAATTACACAACTTACATAATTGTTGACAAAATACATTAACACATTTCAGATTGTGGTAAGTGATTTAGGGGTTGTATGCCGTTTAATTTTGGCGATATTGGAATGATCTGTTTATGATGGGAGTGAATATGGAGTTTAACGTCACTGCGGGAATCTTTCACCCATTTGCGATGAGTTTATGATGGGATGATAACCCACTATAACTGTCAGTAGGATATAGCCACTAGTCAGTTCTGGTACAGATAAGAGTGAATTATTGTTTTACATCACAGCGGAGATCTTTCACACCTATGTGACAGATGAAGTAAGGATTATAGCTGTACACTCTATATTACATCTCCATATCCCAACACAGATTGCAGGGTTTCACTTAAGTTTCAATTTTTACGAGTCCCGGGGACGCATGGTGATATACTTTTCGCGTCCCAAGTTAGAAAAAGCGAGTCCCATG
>JAVCKZ010132666.1:0-37483 GCA_034780755.1 Lepetodrilus elevatus
CAAGCGCAATTAGTCTCAGATCGAAATTCGTTTGTCCATTATCCAGGTCTATCAGCTGTGATATTATGCCTTTAAATAATAAGTTGTAATAATTATAATAATTGTACTGTAATAATATGCTAGGTATTTAACAATGTAGGATGTTTCATTGTTGAATTAAATTTGATGAGCCTCTTCATTATGTCATTCATAAAAGTGAAATTTTACAAGCAATATCTTAACTCTGTGAACAAATAATGTAAATGAATGAAATGTGAAGAAATACTGTGGAAATAATAAAATATATTATTTTTCTATGATTCAAGTATGATACGATACACCTTTATATTTCTGAAACCCTATTGGTTCCAATTCTAAAAAGTTGAAAGGCAGCTAATTATCCTTGTACACTATTATTTTGTTTAATATAAATACAAAAAGAATTAATTTATGATTGTAAAACATAGTGGAAGGAGCCAGAATCGGTAAATAAAATTTGAACATTATCATATTCCAGCATTCACTAGTATACAGCATGTTCTATTGGTGTATGCTTATGTAGTTCGTCAAGTATGGGTGAAATGTTCCCACTGTGATGATGTAAAACAATAGTTCACTTGCTCACATGCAATTAAATATAGTTTCATGCTTTCTCCCCTCATTCAATCCTATTGATTGTAACTAGTTGATATTTGAATTGTGTATTGTCCACATATTCAAACGTTTACTTGTTTCCTCCACCGATTTATTCCAGGCATAGTATTTCCATCCATATTGTAACAATGGTTCAAGACAAGTGTACTTTTCTATTCAGATAGAATGCATATTTATGAAGCCTATTTTCCAAATGGTTATGTCTATACGGTTTTGCCTTTATCACTACAGTTGCCACACTTCACATATTTTACTAAACAAGGTTATAGAATGGCCTAAAGCTTTTCTGAGATGTATAGCCATTTTGTCAAGGTCACCAAGTTCTACAAATATTGGTATTCACAGAGGAGACGTTCCTTTCATCACATTACACTGTCAGGAGTACTCTGGACAGACACTTTTGTCAAAGGAACGTGTTACACAATTCTCGCACACTGCGGGCTGTACTCGCTAACGAATGGGTGAAAGATTCCCGCAGCGACGTTAAACTCCATATTCACTCACTCACTAGCGAGAAAACTGCGCGAACCGTTCCTTTCAGGACTTTACAGAACACTCTCCTGTGACGTCACATGTCTTTGCTAGTATAGTGTACTTTCTCAAAGGAACGGCCTCCCAGACTCCTGTGGAAAATGTCATGGGTCATAGAGCAGATTTACATTGGTTGATGATTTCAAAACCTCATTGTTTTAAATTATAATTATTTTGGGTTTTATTTAAAAATTGTTGATTGGAAATTACTGTATTTGATTGGCCATAGAAAACTAATAAAATGATTATTTAGTGGTCTTTAAAGTTCAATCATGCTACTTGCATTCTATGAGATGCTGAGGATTTCTAACTGGCCCCAAGATTAAGAACTTTTCTAAGTATGATTTTTCGTGAGCATGAACAAGAAATCCTACTCAAAAGGTTTTGTAATCTAGGGCCAGATAGTTTGTCAGATAGATGGTGGAAATTATATGGTCATGTCGTCACCTATTGGTGAAAGATTCCAGCTGTGACGTAAATCAATAATTCACTCATTCACTATATGGTCAACTTTCAAATGGCATATTTTTGTGAATGCATACTGATAGCCACAGTGTTATTTCAATTAATTATTAATCTATTTAGCTTAATCTTGCATTGGCCCATGTTATTCTCTCTGGAGATTATAGATCAAAAGTATTCCCATGTCGCTTACCTCAAGTATGCAGCTTTCCAGCCTTCATTGGGAAATCATGATTATAATATTACACAATGCCTATATTATGCATTAAAGTGTTATTTATCATGTGTCTTGATGGATGCTGACAAAATGAAAGATGGAGAAAGGTGACATGGTAATGTTCATATTGATGAATGATTCACAAGCAGCTAAGCTATCACAATTGATTTGGTGATATGGGCACCCTGAACTGTTTTAGTATGTTTTTTTTTGTGTGTGGTCAGATTCGGTCTTGAAATTTAATGTTTATAACTTTGGTGTATCCTACACCATGGCAACCTATCTTTCTTAAACACTAATTATCATATTGAGCTGAATGACAGAAATTGTGCGTCAGAATCTGCTAGTAGACTACTGTGAACCAACACATTCCTCCTAGGTAAGATTATAGTGTATGACCTTGTAATGTGTTATGACATCTAATAGATCATGTTCACCTATGTGTACATCATACCAACCAATCTTGGTATGTGACATTCTTTTGTATCTTGTTTGTTACCTGTTTTTAAGCAACACTTGTTAATGTTGTCAGTGTTGAATTTGCTGTTAGATGTGGTGGATTTTCAGAGCATTAATATCAAAAGAGATGAACCCTGTTCAAGAATCATGGCCGTAAATGTGACAGAAATTTATTTGGATACTAGCTTGATTTATTAACAAACGTAATTTGACCAATGCGATCAGAGGTAGCTTCTTGTTTTGGTACTAAGTACAGTAGTAATAATTATGATCAGTAGCAAACATTACTGGCATCTCAGTTTAGTATTGTCGCCAGTATACATTTACACTGTTCAATACATTTACCTGTTCCACTGACCATGTATAATTTGCTTCACATTGTTGATGCTATGCTGCTAATGTAAACATTATGTGGTCAACTTGTTACCTGTGTACAGCTCTAGGAAAAACTACACCAAATAGAATTATGAAGATTATACATTCCATGTATACGTTTATTGTAACAGGATCAAGCAGTGTCTATATTTATCTGTATGCTCAATTTTGTTTTTAAACTATGCTTTGCAGGAACTATTATTAGAATGACTTGAATTAAACATTAATTGAAACCCAGTATCCATATTTCAGTAATCCAAGCTATCGTGAAATATTATGAAATACGGCTTCCCTATCTAACGACTTGTAGTGCCAGAGTATATTGTGGGACAATAAATATCCGAGTTGACTACATCTTTTGAAAAGCTGTCATTTTATCATATGTATTCAATTATCTCTAATCCATATTTTTAGCTTCCTAAATAATATATTTGAAATTACTCATACATTTGGAAGAAATTCTGTGTAGGTAGATGAAGGAAAGTCAAGCTAATTATATATATTTTTTGTTTGAATATATTGTTTTAAACCATTCCTACCTTGAAAAAACCCTTATCTATCAAAGTTTGGGTTTCACCATTCTTTCCTGTGTTCCTTGTATACATTTGAATTGCTTTTGTCAGAAGGTAATGTTTTCTATCAGGACTTGTGTATTGATGCAGTAGTGCTTACTAGAATGTATGACAAGTGCATGGCAGTTTGTGTGAGTGTAATGTATGTAGACATGACTCTGTGTGTATTATGATTAATTGCAGCAAGGCTGGCTTAGAGATGGAACAATGATCTGTGATATATGGGCGTGTCAACAGTGCACACCAAGTTTTCATGAGAATAATAAAACACTTGTACAGATTGGACCTTACCCAGTGCCTTGTGTTCTCTATCAATACATCATACATAGTTCACACAGCAGCAGACTTGGACATTAATATTTCTAGTAATTTGTAGGAAACCGACCATCTACAGTAAAAACAAAAGGAATTTATTGTGAGTGAATGCAGGAATGCAAGCACGATCACTTGGAAAAAAAAGAAATAACAATTGCTGTAATATTCAGGAGTTGTTGATATGAAGTTCAAGGCCGGGCGTGACCATATAAATATATTTATTGCAATTTGACCACTTGCATATTTTATATGGTTTGGGTGGGAGATGTTGCGTACAGTGACAATCGAAACAATTACCGTACTAGTATGACAAAAACGTTTTGATAATAGTGAATAATATGTGAGTCTTTGATGTGAGACCATATAATGTATCTAATTCCACAAAAATGTATACACCGTAATTACTAATTACTCTTAATTGTTCGAACACCTAAATTAATCGCCGAAAATAATATTTTTCCGACCCTAAATATACGAAAATTACCATTTTAATATTGATTATAATTTTCTAATTATTTTTGAAATAAAAAGCAATTCCACTGTCGGTATGATACTTAAACTACGGTTTAACTAAACTACGTCTGTGCATACGGGCACTGTAGTCTACTGATAGACAACCTGAATATGGTTGTGTTGTTATTTTCTTAATTATATATATGCAAGGGGACATAACTCAGTGGTACGACTTAAACATATAATATGCACACGCAACGTTTTCTTGCAAATCGTTCATATTTCAGTTGATGCTTCAAAGACAAGATATATAGCGGAACGTTCTCTATTTCATAATAAATATGATTATTTTTATAACTATCGAGTGTTGGGGATCAAGTACATCACTAAATAACAACTTGTGGGTGGATATTAGTCTCAGATCGAAATTCATTTGTCCATTATCCAGGTCTATCAACTGTAATATTATGCCTTTAAACCATGTTTATGAATGAATAACTCATATATTTATGAATTTAACTAATGAATCAACTTGCAAACCATGTGCTACAAAGCAATTCTCCAATAAACACTCTACAACCAACAGTTGTATGTTCATGTAACTGCAGTGTAAACTACTGTATGTGGTACAAGTAGAATTTCTAGTAAAAGTGTTTTTTTAAATATATTTGTTTCTTTTTGTTTTCAGAAAGAAATGGCACAAATCACCAACGGTAAGATCACCTTGATAGATATGTTGTTAATTACAAATTCTTTATTATTTTGAGTAAACTCCACAAATCACAAGATTAAGACCACACCAGGTTGAAAGTTAACACACAATCAAGCTTGGTATAGCATGTGGATGGCAGATGTTATCAATAATAATAAGTAATTTATGTAGCACAAAGAGATTTTAGGAATCTTCAAATTATTCAAATTAAATACAAAGCTGACGTTCAGATCTCGCTATACCTGTATACATTTCCAAAATAATGTGATAAGAAAAGGAAATCTGAGTTGTTTTTGTTGTTGTTATTATATTATTTTTATTGTTACAGTATTGTTGTTGTTGTTATTATTATTATTATTATTATCATATTATTATTATTATTATCATTATTATTTTTATCATTATTGTAGCACATACAAGAGGCGACGCCATTTCAAGGAGGTCAAGGCAAGGGGGTGCCCTCTGAAGGAAGCCGACGTCGAGCGGAACAAGTCAGCACGGTTCTGTACAGCCACATCACGTCTATTGTCAACTCTGGGGAGCTGTCTCCAGAACTCGTTGACATGAATGTGGACATCATCAAGGTATTAACGAGCCACCTATACAGCAAATTTACCAAGGTGGTGTTCCATTGAAAGTCTTGGACACACATTCTGAACAGATATGTCCAGGACAACCCATACTGTGAATGGAACAGCCCGTGCAATCCATTCATAGGTTTGGGACATCAAAAGTTTGCTGCTGAATGGTCTACACGTCCTGGACACACCTGTCCCATATTCCATTCATGTCCAGGACGCACAGGCTTGTCCAAGAGAGTCAATGGAACAGCCCCCAAGTTTTTTTCCATTTCTAGACTGTGCTGTAATGTATTGTATTTCATCATGGGCATCTGGGTACCAGCGATATAAACTTTAAAACTTAACTTACCAGCCCGAATAGTGATACAAATTACAAATGTTATGAATTTCTATTGGCCCTTAGGATACCTTTAGCATTGGGAGAAATGACCGGGGCTAGTGTTAGTTTCGATCCCTGTGGCACCATTTCACGAAGCTAGATCGTAATTGTAGAGACCATAATCCCTCTGAGGGTTCTACTATGCTATAGTAGAAGTTTAAGAGTGTTTATGATGCTAGCAAATCTGCAGAAAATATTCAAAATTAAATGTTGATCCATTATTATTGTCTTGTTATTTAGTTTGCTTTCAGATGTGTGTTTTTTTCTCTTTCCTCCAGGTAAAGATGATGCCAGATTTCTCATCCATGAACGTCTACTGGATGAGCTCTGGAAGTAAGAAAGATGACGAACTGGAGGCAGTGCTGAAAAAGAACGAAGGCAAACTTAGGTATTTATGTTTGTAATTTTTGTAAAATATCAATTCTTGCACAATTTTAAAGTAATTTTGAAGCTGATAAATCCACAAAGATTTATGTTATGGTATTGGGGATTTAAAGCCGCTTTCAAGTTACTTTCACTTACATCACGACTTGTCAGTTAAGGGCATGAGGAAACCTGCAAAATCCATATAGCATTAAATTTTAAAGTAAACCTCCAAGCACCAGCTGGTACTGAACAGACCAAGGACCTTAGGATGGTAACTGCATTGCCATGGTATTAGACAGCACATCCCATCATGATCGCGTCAGAAAGGTTACTTTTACGAACATTGATGTCGGGTTCCTGGGATCGGATTTGAACCCGGTGACTTTGGCTCCAAAGTCCAAACGGTCTATCATTGCGATACCACCCGCCCTAATCCACAAAGACAGATGGCTTTGTCGTAATCACTGCTCTATATTTGTTTTTGCCTCCAGCAGGTAAAACGGTAAATTTCAACATTTCTTTAATTTTCTACTTTGTTTCCATGTTCTTTCAGACACGTCCTGATATCGTATCACGTTCTGGGAACCATACCAATGATCATGTTCGTGAAGGACAAATCGGCAGCTCGTGTGCAAAGATTTGAGAAAGCGCTCGCAACTGCAGACTTCGGACCAGATTTCGAGCCAGGTCGCGAAGGAACGAACATTAGACCCAATCCGACGACACAAGAGGAGTCGCCGGAAGAACTGCTAGCGTCCAGGTTTAAGAGACTCTCTCTGGACTACCAGGACAATGACGAATACAAGGACGTCCTTGTTATGAACGAAACCGGAGAGATACGCATGCCGTCGAAGTCTCACGACGAGGACATGTTTCCAAATGCGTCAGATTCGAAACTAAATTTCAGAAACGATTTATACGGTGTATCGCATGACGAGATCATGCAGAGGCTGTTGATGAAAAAGCACAAGACGAAATATAGGAATGTGATTGAAGAAATTGATTCAGATTCGGAAAGGTTGAGAAATGCAGTAAAAGGGGAGGTAACTGCAGTAGATTACAATAAATTTGCTAAGAGTAAGACTAAGAAAGCAAAGAGGAGGATAGAATCCTACACACTTGTCGATCATTTGATGGATAAAGAAAAGGCTAATGAGGATTGGGAAGGCGAAGAGTACAGCGTTGATGACGATTATTATCAAGAGTCTGGTTTGGATGAAAGAAAATAACTGTACATGCAACATGTTTTGTATTAGACTTTTATCTGGTTCTGTGATGTGTGTGATGCTATGTGTATATTGTTACAGATACATTATTGTCAATATTTGTAAATAAATGTTCATTATGATTTTCACCATTACAGGATAAAGTTTTTATTTTTTTCAAAGAAGTATTTCATAACTTTCATTATTAAGGCTCTCATTTCAAGGCTATAGGTGCAAACCTATAACATCTGTAACACACAGTGTTGCAGTAAACCTACAAACAATGGCTGGTACTGATTAACCCATCCTCTCAAATTAGGGATACTTTATTACGCTCAGGACTCACTGCATAGTACCATACTGAAGTGTGAACGTAATTAAAGGTACCCCTGGGGTGCGAGGATGTGATTAACCAAGAATGGAAAATATGCTACTGGTATCGTATTTTATCATATCATGACTGAATTTGAAAATTAACCAGTGAATAGTGTTGAAGTAACCAGTGAATAGTGTTGCTTGTTGAATCACATGCAAGGCACACATATCTACAAAATATCTCGAGCGAAAGTAGTCTCACTTTCATCAGGATGTATATGCTCCAAGCTATCATTATCAGGACATTATATGAATTTGGGGGCATATGGAGCCATGGTTTAAATGCTTTCGATATGAGTCTAGTTAGCATGTGTGTAATATTAATTTAAATATTGTCACAGTTCCAAAATTAATCAATACTGACAAATGATTAACCCTCTCCCTGCTGAAGGTGAGTTAACTTTCCCGATCACATGCAGAAATAGAACACTTTGATTCAAATTTCTTCATAAACATATGCATTACTTATCATAATTCAATGACAAAAACACTGAACAAACTACCATGGTTTGGGTTCTATGGTATACACCCCAGGAAGTTGATTCTTCTCCATGAGTGTACACTAATCTATTCACAAAGGTAATACTAATTAATTTAACGTGTATACCGGTATAGTGTAAGTTAGCATTCATTGAAAAATAACTACCGGGTACTATTAGTTATATAACTAAATTATTATTATGATGAACATATTTGATAAATTAATTTAATTTATGTATACAGTAACACTTATTGAAAAGTAAATACTATTAATATTATATAACTAAATATCAGTGTGATAAACTTATAATGTCGGACAAGTTTCCAGTATATACTACTCTACACTCTATAGCTGCTTTACTATGAAACAAATACTCGTAGTCCCTGTACTAGACAAGAGCCTAGGACTGATTGGCTGCACACATGTCCGGCTATTGTATTGGCCGACTACACTACTACTCTACCTCCAGAACCTGTCAAGCTGACAAACTAGGCTAATTTAGCCTGGGAACGGAAAATGGCATATCGAGGGCCCACGTATGGGCTAAGCTTGGATTGTAAGAAAAAGGTAAACCTTTAACATTTATTCATATTATTTTGAAACTATTCATTCCCCAGACAGTAGCCTACTAATGTTACGTAACCTATGTAGATTTGTATAACTTACTCGTATTTCTATTTCTCATTTCAATTTGTATAAAGATCTATATAGTTTTATATGACATTCTGGATTTGCGTATTTTTATAGATCGATGTTGTCATTCTAAGCTAAATATGTTTATGAATTAATATTACGTATACTTGTTTATTGGCCTATTTAGAAATTATATTGGAGATTGTGAGCATATAACAGTGATGATCAGGATGCTAAATTAACACATCAAATACATATATCCTAGTAGAAACAAAGCAAAGCAGAGATATTTGGACGAAATTGATCTCGTTTTGTGAAACGCAATCTGCATTTTAGTGACAGGAATGCGTCCGACGTAAAAATATTCTTTCAGGTTCAGAAATCTATTTGACACACGGGGGTTTATTTCATTAAAGGTACACGTACTACTGCGGTATATGTTCTGATAAGAAGGTAGAGTCGACATCAAGAACATGATATGGTCACTTGGGAAAAAAAGGGGCTTTTCACATGAACGACCGCTCAGTGTCACGTGAAATGTATACGGACTGGCCGGGGTGTCAAAAAACATGTAATGCAGAATGCTATGTTGTAACGATCAAGAGTTGATTAAGAATCATAACACCGTTACGTTGTGAATAATATCATGTAGTGTAAGGTTCAGTAGGTTAATATAGCAGAGAGAGAGAGAGAGACAGAAAGAGAGAGATAAAGAGAGAGAGAGAGAGAGAGAGAGAGAAACAAGCAGAGACAGAGATAGATAGTTAGCCCATAGACAAACAAGTATACTGAGATAACGCTTCTATACTTTGCATTCCAATTCTTTTAAGGTAATAGTATTTTGTTAGGACTTTAGATCTTGTAATTCAACTTCATACGGGTATTCTAATATAAGTTTAAATATTGTTTTGTATTCATGAGTCGGAACGGTCAAGTATGTTACAGTACAGTGCTTCTACCCTAGACTCTATATCCTATAGTGTGGGTAATGCCTATGTCATAAGTGTCGTTTATCGTGTTCATTGACTGGGACATCGTAGCAGGTGCTTTGTAATTAAACTACCAGATAGTATTCTATTCTATATCCACTGATCCACTGTCGTGCAAGGGTCTGACAGCAGGTTCACCAACCAGTCATAGCATATATAATTACCAAATCTAGATCTGTTCTGTACTGTTCAAAATTCCCAATGTTCTAAGTTTATATTACTAGTATTATGGTTTAAACATACAGTATTTTTATTCAATAGAAATTAATGAGGATTGGTAATCAAGTTGTAAAACTTATTTTATACCTCTCCTCGACTTTATTATTATCTTGAGGTGAGTGAATGAGAATCGGAATGTATAATTCCAAAGGGGGAAATACAGTGCGCGTTATACATAGAACAATACGGTATTTTGATATACAATAATACTGGCAACATACCTTTAGATCTCTATATAAACTTGTCTTTTCTCTGCATTTTCTGCATAAACCTAATACATATATTATTATTATTATTATTATTATTATTTATTATAATTTTATTATTATTATTTATTTTTTTTGTATTATTATTATTATTATTATTATTAGCATCATCATTAGCATTATAAGCATCAGCATTATTATTATCATCATCATCATCATCATGATCGTCGTCACAGTGCGATGGTGTTTGGGGATTTGGGGGATGTAGCAATAATATGAGGACTGGAGGACATATCGCACATTAATATTTATATATTTTTATCATTATTATTAATATTATTTATTATTATTACCACCACCACTTATTATTTTTATTATTATTGCTAATGAAAAACAACAACAATTTGGTTAGATGTACCGCCATAACATAACAACAGTAAACATCTATAGATACTAAAATCTCGTGTCAGTAGTGAGATATATACACACGATTAACTATAGGAAGTCGCATCTACTATATTTCAGCCTACTCATGCATTTCCTTGTTGCTTATTTATGCATCTATGTCCATTGTATATCGTAATGTGTCAAAAGTTACTCAGTGTCAATCATCCGTCATCGCCCATCAATCAATAGGTCGAACAGCCAATCAAATCAAGTAATCAATCAGAATAAACACGTTAATTCGCGTGTTATGTGTGAAGCCATTGATACGAATTATGCATACGGTATAGAGTAATGTAACTGCTTAATGCATGTGTTGTAATAATAGGTGCATTGACCGAGTGATCGTGCGCCTATATATTTAACCCTCTCCATGCTGGAGACAACCGGAGATGCTTTAAAGAACTGTATATATGCCTAATCCAGCAGGTAGAGGGTTAAGGACAACCCAAAGACAGTCTACCAATAAATGTAGAACATTGAATACTGTCCCAATGTGTTTATTAACTTGTTAATAATAGTAATAATAATAATGTGCATATTTCTATAATTGCCCGGGTCAATGGATCACTGGTCCAGTTCCTTCTCAAATTCGTGGGGAGTATTGATTATTGTACATTGTATCCTTTCGTATCACTGGCAGTTATCATTAATTAGAATATACACATTTATAGAATCAGACTGAAATTATCGGACTAAACGTCGTGAACTAGATTTTTACGTAGTGATTCATTGTTTTAAATTAATACATATTCCTTTTCTTTCTTTAAAAAAAAAAGATTCAGTGGTATTCGTTCGATAAATACTAGTACTCTGCGCCAAGCTATCTACAGTAATACAGTTCATACTCACACTATGACAAATACTTTACTTTAGGATGGTATTTGAGATGCCTATATGAAGACTATACGTGGATATTTCTTGATTAATCTTGGGGTTGACTCATCCGATGAGTTGTGCATGTGTACTAAGCCTGTTACATGTCCTATATAACTATAGTACCCTATTTTATTAAGGTGGAAACGTACATTAAATACACATTAAGCATATTTTATTGTTTGTATTATAATTATGATGTTCATTAAAAATCGAAAAGAAATGGCACGAAACATCTATAATGACAGTATCGTTATCTGCCCTTCAATGAACGTCATGGAATTATTAGATCTAGTGACCCATTAGCTTCATGGCACAATGAATGCTAATGACTCAACATTCATTTCTTAATTGACAATGAAATGTACATGAACTACAGTATATATGAAACATACACGTACATGGACTGTTGATGAAATATTCACGAAATGTACAAGAACAGTTGATGAAACATACACGAAATGTACACGAAGCGTAGCAAGAGCCCCAAGACACTTCGCGGCCTGTAATTAAAACTCAGATTGGGGTTTTACACCAGGATACATCTATAGCTATGTTATATCCCAATGTCGTGCATGTGACCCTTTTCGACCCTGATCTCGTATCTAGATTGGTACGTAGCTCAACAGGTAGAGTACAATGAGGGTGATAAGAACAATGAAGGTGTATATATATGTTACCTGGCAAAGTCGTTATGGACAACTTGGATAGATTTACATCTATATAGGCCAATAGACATACTAGTATACGAGAACCATGGAATGTCGAAGCTGCATGGGTGTGATGGGGGATGAGAGAGAGAGAGAGAGAGAGAGAGAGAGAGAGAGAGAGAGAGAGAAAGAAAGAGAGAGAGAAAGAGAGCGAGAGCAAGAAGAGGGAAGAAATACCATACACGGGGGTTATCATTTTCTGTTATCCCTACATGCTATTGCCTCGTTAATTCCAGAGGTACAGGGGTAAGTGGGTTCGAGGAGATCAATCCAGATAACCCAGGCCATTAATCTGAGGTCAATACTAGATCTGTCATCGAATGGTGACAATAAACAGCAGGTGCCTATAGATTAAATACAATGTTTAATGAATTCTACTGTGCATTATTTTCTTCAAATGACATCATTCCAGGAGCCAGGCCACAGTGCCTTGATTTGGCTTCCGGTTTTATATTAGGTTTTAGGTTTGGTATGTTTTATTGTTATTGTTATTAGTATTTTAAATATATATATTTGTTATTATTATTGTTATTAGTATAATTGTTGGTGGTGGTAGTAGTAATAGCCTCCTAGTAGTAGTAGTATATACTACTAGTAGTAGTAGTAAAATTAGTAGTAGTAGTAGTAGTAGTAGTAGTAGTAGTAGTAGTAGTAGTAGTAGTAGTAGTAGTAGTAGTACTATTGTGATTTATAGAAAAGTTCACTACTGAATATAGTGAATATTGATTGCTATTTTTGTCAGAGATAATATTCCCATTGTTAAGTTGACTAATTGGATTTCACTGCACCATTTTAACACTCAGATGACACCGTTGAAAGTGATACCTATATGTGATTGGTTGTAGGTAACTAGATGCACACGGTAAACTAAACCTGTGTTATATATCACAGAGAAATCAACATCTGTTGAGATTTATTCCCAGTATGTGTATGTCTACTCTGGTTGCAAATAGCATCGCCTATGCTGAATTATAAATGTAGTTGGTGGAGACCCTGGCCAGAAACAGTCAGCACTATTAAAAGTAATCCAGCTTGCAGATACACGAGACGATTTTGCAACGATGTCACGCAGGATAGGAATTGAAAACTAAGAGTTGCTTGCACTTAGAAGTAGAATGTTCTAACCTACAGTGCAAATTCACACACACGAAACAAAACCAATCGAGCGATAAGGCCTGAAATTAACGTCACGAGTCCGCACGCAGGTTTAATGCAGGTTTATTTATTGCAGGTAGCCATAGTGGACAGTAACCTGACATGGTCGCCGCCTGTCCTTGTGATAGACTGACCGCTGATGTGTCACCAGTGTAATATAGGTGGACATTGGTCTGATGTAATGCCGTCGGACAGACACAAGCAGGTCTTGTTCGTTCTACGGCAAAGCGTGGTACAATTTGTAACGATCATAAGTCGACATGGTCTTCGGGGGATGGAGATAAACAGCATGCAATGTGCTCATCTAGCACAGCAAATTGGGCCGTGATTCGAACAGCATGTTTTCATGCAATATGTATTTGTCATTTTCAAACTAACAGAAACATGGATTAGCTTTGGGTAATCGATTTGAACATTGATGTTCTTCCTTATACGTATACAATGCGAGTTTTCACTAGTGGTGGAGCTTATTCACTTGTAATAATCGTAATTAAAGTAACGCTAGGTGCTGCTTGAAATGAACTCATGTATTAATAATGCATGCAACAACTAATACAATTCAGCGACGCATATGTGGCCTAATTTTACGAATTTCTACTAATATTTTAGATGAGTGTAAGCATAATACACGGTTGCAATCAATGGAATTGAGAATTGTGAGTGTGTTTAATTTAAATGTTTTCCTTTCACTACATGCACATGCTCATATGCAATACATTTCATGTTCAAGTTACCCATTTTTGTTGATTTCTTCCGTTATAACATGCATGCGCCATTAGGAAACCATACCCGTTATTAAGGCAGCCCACGGGAGGCTATGTTTGACTAATTCACAATGCACATATTCCGCTGAATTAATTTCTGTTGTTCATACAACACTGTCGCTATTTCCTCGCGTGACACAGTATATTAGTAATATGTTTGTACTCAAACGACAACGAATATCTAGTTTCGTTCCATTGTTGTAGCATGTGTTTAGATAGTCCAGGGCTAACAAGTGCAACTGTGTTTGTTTCTAAAGACAGGCGATGTTATTGTTTCAGTTTTAATTAAAAATAACTCACATACCGAATATAAATATATTTAGACCATTCTTAATCAGAAGTCTAGGAACCATTGGCAAGAAAGAAGACCAATCCGTTTACTTATTTAAGAAATTACAATATTTTACTAATTTAATAAATGAAAATCATTACGATTGTTGTAATCAAGTTTAGTTAATACATAATGTTAATATAATTGTTTTCTAAATTTAAACGTAATTCAACTGAGACAAATTCAGTGTCAGTCAGTATTCAGGGCCCATGATAACTAATCAACATACAGCAGAACATAAAAGTGAATGTTAAGTTTTAATCATCTACATATTAACAGGAAATTGCTGACACAACTTTTCACCTGTAACTTTTGCACCTGCAACCTATTAATATGCAAAGCCGACATAATAGTGTTGCTAGTCTTCCTCTATTAGGCGAATCATGAATGATGGTGTTTCCTCTGTGTTTAGCTCTAGTAGATAACAGGTATGTATGTGTAAAGTATATCCACTTGGAATGTGTATAGGACCGGCCTAGGGATTTTCCTGTTAGATATTCACTAGATAAAGTAATTGTCTCAATAGAATTGTAATTCGAAGGTTAGCATAATATGTGACACACATTTGCCATATGCTGTCAACATTACAAACTCAATATAATATTGTTTAAATTAATTATCGACGCACTGGAGTAACCAACGCGCGATGTAAAATGTGTAATGCAGTAATGGCATGGTAATACATAAATACAGCATTTCCCATTACGATAACACGTCAAGTAATTGATTGGTTCGATGATCATGACTAACGACTATTTAAGCTATATAAATAAATCATGAATTTGCTGTTTAACATACTTTGTCATTCATGTTTTTGTTGGTTTTATTTTGATATATATAGTTGATTTACATAACGTGTATATCAGTTTAGCTTAATACTTGTAAGATAATTTCCATAATCCTTAGAATATATTTTATACACGCTAACAGTTACTTTTAAGTGAAACTGTAATAGGTTAAGTGTGTTATGTGTATGAATAAATACAGTATGTATTAATACACTACTTAAATGAGTACCCACGTTCACTGTTCACACATAAATAAACATATAGCTTTGATCTCAAAGGAAATGTGTATTTATATTAAAGGCAAAACCATAATCGAAGGTATTCGCGTACATCATGATCAACTTTGTTCTTGACATCAATTGTGATGAATAGTGCGATTCCACACAATTACAGTCCATGTCCAAGATATCTGTCTACTGTTTATTCTGGTATGGAATAACAATACCAGCTAATGTCATTCACTATAACAAAATAATTAAATGTAAATACAATGGTGAATTACTTGATACTTGTGTATTTTATTTATTTATTATTATTTGTAATATACTTATTCCAGTTTCACAAAAATCAGTGTTCAGTTTGTTATGTTATATTCTAATAGATAAGCAGCGTAGTTATCTACACTATAATTACATATATTACTTATAATGTGATTTATTATTATGTTATGCTGATGTTTGTTTCTAAAAATATACGTTAAACCAAGTTTAATGGATAGAATGAATAGGTACAGGAGTGTAACAACGTTAAGCAGGTATTTACTATTGAGTCCCCTAACAGGACCATGATCTAGTTCTATTTTAAAGTCAAGAGCAGTAACTGAACAAGTTTAAGAGATGCTATAAAATCGGGACATTAAAGACAGAGGCACATAAAATTTGCAGCAATTCATTCAAGTTATTGTGATGTATTGAGTTCCCTTTAGCTGTCAGGATTGGTCGCATGCCTCGTCCAAACGATGCAGAGCATTGCCAATAAAACAGATATGGTTTTACAATATGAGTGTGCTCTGTATATTGCCAACGAGGAAACCCTCATAATGTACTGTTTAATTATTATATTTAGTGTTGTTTTACTGCTCATAATGCAGCTAGGGTCAGCGTGTCTTACACAAGGAAGAAGATTTAGTGTTCGAAGCGGAGCTGCAGTATAGACGCGTTCTAGGCTTCTAAATGGTCTCATAAAATGAATTTAGTACCGCGTTGAGGAATATTAAAAAGGTAGGGTCCTATTTTATGCTGCGTTATCGTAAATCTGAACAATCTCGCATCGCAGGCTTGGAGAGACATAACTTTGACAATAAAAAAGGGGGAAAGGGGCGGTTTAGGTGGTTGCAAGCACTTACCTACGATTCCCATCCAGGGATAGAAGGGGGATGCGGACGTCTCGCTAGATTTTCCTTGAAGATCCGAGTCCGAATCTTTTGGGGACATGGAACAGGCAGACCCGACTTTGGCGTCAAGTGGCGGGGTGTAGGGACTCCCCTGTTGATTTCTGTTCGGTGATGGTGTGGATATATGCTGTTGTTGTCCCCAGTCAACATTTTGGTGGCTCTGGCGAGGATAAGCACCAGACGCTGGGAAGTTTCTAGATGCGTTAGTGTCGTCTGCTACCTGTGTCTGCTGCTGTTGTTGTTGTTGTGTAGTAGGGTATACACTCTGCTTGTTCTCGAATCCATTTTCAGCTGCACTTGGATATTGAAGGTTTGGATTTTTCAGCTGGTTATAGTAGTGGAGTGAACTGTTGTTGTCGTTGGTTCCATAACCTCCGGTGTGATAAGGAAGCTGATCTCCCAAACGGGATGCGTAAACTCCGTAACCAGGCGTGAAACTGTTGGTACCGTAATGGTTGTCCGAGGAATATTGTTGAAGAAAAGGAGATGAGAAGTATGAATTCATTTTTGTGGATATATGATGGAAGGACAATTCCGACTACATGACCTATCCGAATAGTGTGATTTGTGGGAGTTCTCACTGACTGTCGGCTAAAATAAATCATTTGCATGAGGAGTGATACGCGCTGTCGGGCTCTAGCCAATCAGCGCGCTCGTAACATCCAGCGGCGGGTCGCTTAGCCGATTCACTCTCATATTCTAAGGCTGTAGTGTAGTACAAGAGCGTGTAGCAGAGCATGCGACCTTCTACTAGGATATGGTTTGGGCAGAATGTTACGAGAATGGAGTGGCCGAGGGGGACAACATTCTGTATCTATGGTTATATTCTGGATGAGTCTGGGCGACTAGGATCAGAATATTTGATTCCGAGAATGTGTTCCTACACGTATTTTGGTAAAAGAGCGAGCGAATGTAGGTATGAGAGTTATCAACGACTTCCGCGCTGTATTGCGTCGCCGGGTCGGACGCTTAGAACATATCATAAACACGGCCAGTGTTTACTTTGTAAACTTACACGTAGGAAGGTACGGAAGGAAAGCAAACAGCTTCTTGCTCGCTGTTTGTTTGTGAGTTCGCGTTTGAAAAGGCGAGTTATAGAGCAAACGGTTTTCTAGTTCTAGAATTGTTACATTAGAAATAGCCACCGAAACGTAGAATTCTAATGGCATACAGTTGTAAACGAAACAATAGCGCGGTGAAAACGTGCATTAATTAACAGGTGACAGCGTGGTAGATGGTATCATACGTCGCGTGCAGACTGCGTGTCTCAAATACTTCTACCTTCACAAACAATTATACCACATTATTTGCTTAATTAATTTCGTTGCCATGGAACTCGACGTAGAGGCGCACGGGTATCTGGTATCTATCTTACTCAATAATTAGTATATTTAAAAATACCATCTAAATTTAAATATTCAACAGTTAATACGCTAATTCTTAATATATCCGCTATGTTGTTCATGGTATAACTATAACAAATGCGCATTCTTATAATTGCAATGCATGTATTAAATTAAAATAAATGAAATAAAACTATAGTTGACATATTAATGTCTTCAAATTAGCATTATATATTAAAATAAATTATTTACAATTTAAAACAAAATCTATAATGACAATAATGTCAAATAAATATGTCCTTCCCTAAATACATAGATAGTATTATAGTATACAACGATAACTATATAATGTATGCTACAATCAAATATATCATCTGATATGGATAATTGTTAATCAATAAGACCTGTGACAGGAATACATATGGGTTAAATGTAATTATCAGCTTTTCTGAAAGAGAAAGAAAAAAGTGCAATAGATCAATACAAACAGCAGGCATATGAGATACATTCAGCTTGGAGAACCTAGGTAAATTATGATTGAGGGAGAGTATGAAGGGTTGTAATTCTTCCTAATGACATGGGAGAATTCTATACTAATGTTGTAAATAAGGATGACGATAGGTGAGGACATTGACAGATATATTGACATAATAGCGCTAGTTATTGACATGAAATTTACAACGCGCTTGTATTGCCGTGGCCAATGCAGTGGGTTAAATAGCATTGCGACTACATGGAATTTACAAGGCTGTACATTGTTGTGTCATGTATATCTATCATCATTTGCATATGTTATTTACGACAGGTTATGCATGCGTGCGTGCGTGCGTGCGTGCGTGTGTTTGTGTGTGTGTGTGTGTGTGTGTGTGTGTGTGTGTGTGTGTGTGTGTGTGTGTGTGTGTGTGTGTGTGTGTGTGTGTCCTTATAACCACTGGCGAATTATACGAATTTACATTCAAATGTAAAATAAAGATTATTGTTGAGTGCTCCTTCTATAAACTTGTATTGTCTAGTGTGCATGTTCAGTTGATCACTGTTCACCTCCAGGCGTTAAGATAATAGTAACTGGATATAGCCTTCGATCAAACAAAGCCGTACGTTAAAGCTAGTGATGGCTGGATCGATACCTGCATATATTAGTGTATTTACAAGTGTCCTAGTATTCATGAATCATCGGTGGTTTTGCCGCGAACCTGGACTATTTTCGTATCCATTCAAAATCAAAATTCAGAAATATTCAATTAATACTATCTTCTAAAACGGTATGCGTAGATACATTAGAATAGCTTAGTATTATGAATGTTACGTTAGTATGTATGCTATTTAAAATATAAAACATAAAAATAAAATAATAATGTGCCTGTAATCAATATTTTCAGAAAATTTACTGTAACCTGCGAAATAATCGTATATTAATATGGTATTTCACAATATAATTACACTACATTTAACGATACTATATTTTCAAATATGATTCACAATATCCGTGTATCTAACGTTATTAAATGTATATTGTATAACTAGTTGTGGAATGGAACTAGTAGTAATCATAGGCAAGTTGTTGTATGACCTTTTTATTCCATAGTAAAATTGTTATGGATTTATTACGAGATACTTATAACTTTGTTACAACAGTTTGAAAGGCTCAATAACCGTGGACTGTGATGCGAACATAACCGCCAAGTAAAGTTTATTAAATAATCCCTTACACATAGTTTAATATCTAGTAAATGCATTCAATGAACACATGCACTTGAAGTGTTATTGCATTTATTGGTGTGTATAATATTTGTAACCTGCAAATAATAGATAATATTATTCAGAATATATATAATGTGTTAGAATAAATCTGCCCATTAAGCAACATACTATAAACATGTATTGCTATTCTGAAAATATTGTACACACATTAAAACATGTACAACACAAATAAATAACTATATCATGTAATATAAATTGTATTAACACTATTCAAAGAAAATTAATTTATAATTAATATGAATTGCAAATATCACTGCAATACATAATTCAGATGGCAAACCTAAACGTCTATACGCATATATACACTACAAACAACTAAAATCAGATGAGTTTATCGAGCGACAAATGCTAACTGGAAGATTATGGCCTCGTCCTTTCCCAATCATCGGATTCCGAGGAAAACGCTGGTTGCCATGGTGATGATATTGAACATACTTTATTAACCCTCAGAAACGAACCGTGATACGTGACGTCACTAGCTCGGTTCAACAGGGTAAATACAGTATGAACATGGAACAGCAGGTCCAGGCAATGCACAATAGCAATTGTCAGTGAAACAACGAGGACGCGGGCATGTCACCGCCCCTATTCGCTGAAACATTTCACAGGTAAAACTTAATGTTTCTAATGTGACATAAAAATGGCAGTCATCTGTGAATGATTCTGTTTAAAAAAAAGTAATTGTAATTTCCAGTAGTGTTGATATCACTTCCGCCTTGTGTTGACATCGAAACATCGACGGATTTAAATGTCTGCACGTGCTGTCTGTTTACATATTTAATAATACATAGGGCATCGTGTACATATATTAGTTCATGTTGTGTATATAATAATCTTCTGTGATAAAATAATTAGTCACATGTTTAGGACATATTGTTGGCATTAAGTAAGGTGCAAGTGATATTCACTGCTGGAATTGTCCATGCATTCACCGATATTAAACATGGTTTAATTCTGTACTAATGTTTCACGTACAACTCAAACTTAAAATTGTAGAATGATATATGTATTTTTATTTTGTTTGAGATTAAACAGTACACATCTAGATAAATAAAATACGTATAATCATACCATGTTCAATGTAAATATACAAGCAATGACTAAATGCAACATTAATAAATGCATACATTCATAAATACATGAGTAATTAGATAAGCAGATGCATGCATATCAGTAAAGTAATTAACAAATAAATACATTCATAAATTAATTCATATACTAATTATACATGTGCAAATAACCTAAATTAATTAAAGTATGATTACATGCATGAATAAATAAATAATTTCATAAATACAATATTTATTTTAAAACATTTGAGTACTGCCGCGATTCAAGTCAATGCATATATTAATAATAACTACGACATTCATAAATATACATCAACAGCATTTTCCCCACAATAAAAATAAATATTACTGACATCATGGAAAGTATTAAAATATATATTTAATACACTGATTGAATATAACAATTTTTAGCATCGGATTATGGTTCCAGGAACGTGTACACGTGGTTTCCACAGATATATTTAATGTCATCGAGTAAGATCTTCAAAGAAAATAAATATATATTCCGCCACGGACACCCGGAAATTGGTACATCTCGTCTGTGTCTTGCGCTAATTATTAAAATACGGGGTTTACGTTCCTAGCTCTATTTATGATCTTAGGATATGATCGTGGAGTCTTCTGTCAGTGTATATGTCTATGCATATGGTTGACACATGCTGTAATAGGATCATTTTCGTTTGCTAATTTGATCCTGTAAATTGAAAATGTTGTGACATGTGTACCGGGAAATTTGTGCTCGCGACGAAACCGCATAGGTTGCTGTGTTGTGTTTCAACTGTAGATGGAACGAGTAAGAAAATTGTGGACATTCTTCTTATTTGAACTACTGTTACCCTTTTACTTTGATGTGACATTTCGGAAATGTAACACACTACACATAGACTTGGAACAACAGAAGCTAGATGGAAAAAACATACAACATACCCGCGCGAGCTGTATTGTCAATCAGCGGAGTTTTGTGCTCCCTGCCGAAGTAGATTGAAAGACTAAGCGGTGGAAATTCTTCTTGAAAAGTTAAACGACCGACGGTACAAAAACTATCAACAATCCTTCAGAAGTTTGTGCGAATATTTCCGAGGAGACATAAAAGCACAAAAAGAGACAGACTTTATATTCATTTTCGCCTCGAAAAGCGACAAAGAATCGTCGAAAATGGAATTGCTCAGGGAAATGATTTATTAACAGAAAACCTCCAACTTTTAGGTTTAAAGTAATTATTTTTCGCATTCGCTACACGACAAAATTGTAACATATCTCCCATTAGAAAGAATATCTGTCTTTGTAAAAAATGTGGTATATAAAGCAAACAATATCAATGATGATGGAATGGGAAACATGAGAATTATATTTTTTTTCAGAGATAACTATTCTTGGAAAGCGTATTCCATTACATTAAACTATCGATGGAGGTCAATTTAGTTCACAAGATATTTCTTAAAATGACATGATAATGCTTCCAGAAATTAAATTAATTTTAATGCGAGCATTTATCGAACAAGCATAATACATCGATATTTCTAGATTCAGTATAAGCTATTTTAACGTTTAGTATTTACACATCATATACAATATATCTATGGATTCTAAATTACTGTAAATATAATATATTTTAAAGTAATATAACATTAATTACCATGCTAAAGGTCATGCTGAGAAGTTGACATAATGATGACGATGAGCATGAACTATTCATACAGGATACTGGAACTGTGATCTATGCATTTTTTCTATTAGTTATATTTTAGTGTATTGTGTTAAAATATCCATTCACATTTCCTTCAAATAAAAATTACCAGCAAACTGGAAAATAATATGTTATCCACGATAATATTCTTGTATACATATCTGACATTCGCCCCACACATAGTTGTCGTTTGCAATAAATTCATTCACAAATACATCCTATAATATATGATAGCATCAGTAAATGTCATCTTTGTAAAAAGGCAAAGATTACTAATGAAATATTGGAAAACTACCAGCCTGTGTCACCTTTAAGAAATCGATACGCGCCATCAGTTAAAGGTACACTACCGGAATTTATCTCACGTCGGATTTAATAAATAGCCTTTCCCAACGGTGCACGTGGTTATAAAAGTGGTCCCATTTTATTCTCATTTGCCTCACACATTGTACAGATTCCCATTTAGATAACAACGGTCAATATGTTTATATTATAATATGTATGCGACCCTTGTGGCGGCGCGCATGACCTTTGAAATATTCTACTGAATATGCGCATTGTACGTTACCTTTAAATCGATTGTAATTCTCAAATAACCCTTCAGAATGAACTGAAATGATTGATATCAATTTAAATGTTCACATTTAAATTGTAACTCAATTTAATTTTTCAACATTCACAAAAACAATGCTTCTCGCGCGCGTCATCGCCGGTGGTGTAACACGCCTATTCATGTATTCTGTTTGAAGGCATCACGTGTCTAAGGAAAGCGAGGCTGGTTTTCAAGAGTAGTCAAAAGCATTGAATGTTTACCATTGAGAAGTGTTTGAAACTTACATTTTAAGCCGAGTCCCGGGCTATGTCCACGCAGACAGTAATATCGGTAGTTTAGCTAGGGAGTGCTTTACTCAAAGAGGACCGCCATTCAGGGCAGAAGCCACATTGGCCTTTGAAGTTGAAGCCTATTTCATAAATCACTCATCACATTGAGTAACAATGGTGATAGCTGAATTCAAGGCGATCATGGATTAAATATGAAAAGAAAGTTTAATTCATATTTATCGTACAAAATACAGCGGGTTGCAGTTCGGTAAATAGAGACACAGACAAAAAAAACGTGGGTGCCGCTTCAAATCGTAGAGTTGTTATATACTGCAAGGGGCCACCGGTGAATGGCCCACTTTGTAATCGTGACGTCACGCGAGACGATCCAATATGGCGTCGGCATTTCTCTCACAGTTCGGCAAATAGCATTGCTTCACCCGTGTGGCACATCTAGCTCGCCTTCATCTGTATTCATTAGCCCAGTGACAACACTCATCAACCTATCTTCTTGTTTTAGCGCGCCACTTTCGATAAGGTCGCTTATTACACGAAAAATACATTTTTCAAAGGTTGTTATTTCGTAGAAGCGTGCCCCACAGTCGCTGGGGCTTCTCACTACGCTGAATGAGTTAGCTGGTCACTAATCAGAACGTACGCTGGAGTGGACAATCAATTTATCTGGGCAGTCTGACCAATACGAAATAGTGCCCTTCCTAACCGAGAGGAATGACTTGCGGTATCCGATCCTCCCGCTAATGCAAAAAGTGTAGTGGTTTCTTTTAACAGGCTCTTTTAATACTCGCCCCTTGACCCTTGCTATTGGATGCTGGGCGAGTCTGATGAAAACATGCCGACCCTTTTATACGGAAATTGATAGATTCTTTCAAGCTACTCGTGTAGCTATTCTCGGGAAGTATTGACAATTTCTGATGCCTTTGTAACGCGCCTGACAGAGGTGTCAATTTAGGAGTATTTACACTAATTAGGTTTTTTTCGGTGCCAACATCCGACCTTGAAGAGATTAATCTACGATTTGAAGTTTTCTCGTCCATCTTGTAAGATTGATTCGCAATATAACACTCTCGTATTCAATGTTACTCTCGAAAAAGTGTTTTTCCGAAGCAATATAAGCGTAATAAATTTGTCAGAGAAATTAATCAAATGTTATTCGGTCACATGCTTCCTTCGGATTGTTAATTCAATGTTGACGTAATTTATCGACTGGTATTGTCTGTTAGATATGTCTATAAGTAATACACATCAATGTCTTGCAAAATGATGTTAAGTTTCGTGTATTGTTGCAACACGAATAGCGATAAGTCAAGCCGGGAGAAAAAGGCAGATATATTTCACGCATGAACGAGCAAAGGGATTCTAACTTGGGTTGGAGTTATTTACGATATGTCTACCCTTAGCGCCGAGGAAATAGACCCTTCTACTCCAAACATTAAAGGGGCTCTTTTGCGCTCTGCTGTTACTAACTCGGTTGGAAATACTTTTCGTTTGCCCTTCGTTACGCTCTCTCGAATTCCTCTTTGATGAAAAAGACGTTAGACTGGAGAATTCTTATAACTAGAAATGCAGATAGATATGGATAGATTTAGATGTAGATGTAGAACTAATCTAGCTAATCATTTAAAAAGAAATAATACAACTCTATCTCTATCGTCGAATTTAGTATTGATCGGATTGTCTGGTTAGTATATACAATCAAAATAACGTAATTAAAGCAATACAAAAATAATAGAAGCAATACATGCATTTATTAATGTTGATTGCATAGCAAACATAATATATATGTGATTGCAATAATTCTACTAAGACAAATGCATGTTTTGTAAGGCATTATCTATTTTATTTTAATACATTTTGAAAAGCAAAATAATAATATTAATAATAGTAATAATAATAATAACAGTAATAATGGTCATACTAATTATAAGAGTAATGCATTGTTAATGTAAAATGCAGAAGCAATTGGAAAGCATTTTTAAATGATAAAAGCACAACATGTAGACAATTAATTCCGGATACTTTCAAATTACATGTCGTACGAATATATTTCAGTATAATGTTAAAGTGAATCTCATATTGTACGATTCAATAATTGTTCCAGTATACATTTATGCAATTATTAACATATTGTAATAATATTGTATTGTATTAGTTTTATTACAGATTGCCTCTGGATGGGGGACATTATAGAGCGCAGCCAGGAAAACAAAAACAAAATCCACGAACTACGAAATACAGCTTTCTCATTGCTCGTGATATTTGCATACTTACCTCAATTCTACTTAATCAATGCTGACACGACCAAATCAAGATACAGACATTAGTATAGAGACATTAGCAACTCGACCCAATTCCAACCAATCATCTTTCTCCTTATGGAATTGACGTAGCAATTGGGAATACAGAGAGCATGTTTCTTCAAGGTGGTCTACGATATACAAATTCAAAGCTGTTGCACGTTCTCATATTGGGGTATCATAACACTCGTCTTTTGTAAAACTTAGGCTGTGCTTTTTAAAGCAGAACATAAATTACTTTAGCAGCAGGCTAGACTCACAGAACGATTCCCAAGGATTGGCTGGATTACTTCAATGCAAGATAAACTGTGTGTAGGAAGTCTATTAGTGGAACTCTCTAGTGAGACTAATAACGGTCGGAATCATGAACGGTCATTTCCACATTAAGGGAACTCGGTTTCCCCCAAGGAGAAACAAACTGGGTGTCCAAAAACCCCGGGGTCCTTGGTAATGTAAGGGATATGATTAATGCTTTTTCCAACCAGTCTAGCAGATTCGCAGATACCTCGAAATCTACGCTGAAGGAGGTTGTTTGAAAAATTATCATATTTTTGGATGATGAATGATTATTTTACGTACACGAGATAGGGCAATCTAGAGGCATTTTCTTTATTGTAAAGGAGCGTTAAAGAGATATTAGCGTCGAAAGCAACACTTAGATCTACCACGGAGGTAGATGCTTGATGGAATAGTTGTGTTTAGATACACCCATACTTGAATTTGTTTTGTGTCGAACGCAGTCTTGACTATGCTTCATTACGCGTAAACAAAGCAAGTTACGATATAAATTGTCTCCTACTAATTATTACTAAGAGTATGCAGATACGAATAACATCTAAGTATAATGCCTTTCAAAGTAAAGTATCTTTCTATACTATATCATGGATACAAATTAACATGCACCACTAGAATACTAGTACTTCATGAAACACAACGTACAACCATGAACGTTTGGGCGTGGACGAAACTATACTAGCTATTTTTCACTAAACTCTTGAGTATAATGTTGTTTATGGCAAACACGTGACAAAATGGTTCTAGACATTTTAGCATAACAAGAGAAAAAGCGACTTGCAAAACTTTTTCGGAACGACCCATTTTATTTTTCATCAGTGATGGCATTGGTTAACAACATTAATATGCATCTCTGACAATGTAATTACAACGGTATTTCCAGTGCTTAATACATTGCAAGTACGTGTATCCCTGGCACTACTGTGCAGCAATCTCTCATCAGAATGTGTGTATCCCGTGTGATAGCTTTTGAATCCTTGAATATCATAGGGACATCGGGGGATTTCAGCCTTAGATGTACGGAATTGCATTTGCAAAATTATTCCAGAGTGATGTATCGCAATCAATATGAAAATGTAATTTACATGGAAAGAGACGGAGGTGATTGGACGATATAATTGCTCGTATTTCTTAAGAAATTGGAAGGGGCGGATAGCCCCTCTAGAGATACAGGGCATGGAAACGAATTATCGCAGATTTGGAAGCAATTCTATAGTAGTATAATTTCATTTCTTGTATCAATAAAATAGAATTTGGTATAAATAACGTGTCTGTTGTTCGTGTGACAAGATATCACTGGTTAATTCTTCGAACGCCAAGGAAAGAAGACATACCGTTTCTAGAGTGATCGAGCGAGAAATGTGTCGCAATGAATTCCATTCGGGCAAATGGTATAGCTTTCTGGATAAAGGAAGGGATGTGCAGTGATTAAACGGAATATCCGCTGACTATTGTAAGATATTGATGGATAATTTTCGTTAGATTTATGTGAAAGTTTGATGCAGATACTAATACGAATTTAGGAACAAAACTAACTATTTTAACGAAATTGAAGATGAATCCAACGAAATATATCTACGCAAAATAGTTTTAATTCGTGCTTAGGGTGGAATTGTGACTATTGGTGTGTATTATTAGTAATATTATACATGTAATTTATACTAATACTACTACTAATAATAATAATACTAATACTAATAATACTACTAATAATAATTAATAGTAGTAGTAGTCGTGTGTACTATAGCAATTTGCCCATATAAATACAATACAAATGGTACAATCTACAGGACTAAATAAACATGGTAAATACAAAAATAAAATTGGTATTACAATTTGAAATTAAAATACTGGGCATTACTGAGAGAATAGCCATGAATAAACGCTATTATACACATATTGTACAGCTTCCTTAACGAAAAAAAAAGAAGCACACAGCACTGTTAATATTCTTCTAGTGTTAACACTGTAACTTTTAAAAAGGCGAAAATGCTCAAACTTGTGCGAGTAGTTGCTTTCATAAAGTTATATTTTACAGCAACGCGCAATTATTCCGTTTATAAGTAGCATGAGCAAAATTCACCAATAAAGTGGCTGGAATATTAAGGCAAGCCCCCATGCACCCATCCAGAAACGGCGATTTAATAGCTTCTTGGGAGGGGAAACACAATCAATACTAGTTTTGGAATATGCATGTAATTCGTTCAGTGTAGTACTCCGCGAGGTCAGCTTTTATGTAGTCCCTATGAGCAATGAAATCGCGTGAGTAACCAGTTATGCTTTCACTTAAACCCCTAAATAACCCATAAATATATTTCGAAGAAAAAATCCGTAAATGTTTTACGGATTAAAACTATTCGTTAAACTTTAAACACAGCAATAAATGTCTAAACTTATTTTGAATCGAAAAATTCAACAAAGGAATTTTAGTTTTGGGGTCAGCATTCACTTACAAGTAAGAAACAAATTTCTCCCCAACCCTGGTTATGCTCCCTTTTCAGTGAAATTGGATAGAGCTTTCCTCGATCGTCTGTACATAAATTGGTATGCGGGTCACAGGAAGAGAGACCATGGTTCCCTGCTTTATGTAGTAAAGCCGGGCTTTTCTTCTTTGAAACTGGCCCCCGTTTTATGGCCTCTGACAGTGTGCGATACGTTTAATGTGTCACGGTTTGCTTCAAGTCGGGTATAAAGGGATGGTTTCCCCAACTCTCTGCCATTGACCTAGGGATGTTATAGAATAAGCATATGGTGCGTGAAAGTTTCTTGTGCAACGATAGTGTATATACCGCCACCGGTACTACCTGGGAATAGAACAGTATGAGGCATTACTTCTAATGCATACCAATTTTTATCGTAAATACGAAAAAAAACATTACGGACGTCAATTCCGGTAATAATACAGCCCGCTATGCTGTGATATAGTATTATTGCATTCGTATTTGTATAAAACAATCAAACATAATTGTAACATTTACGATGAAACAAATAAGCAATTAATGTAAACAAATATATTATAGATTTTAATCAATTCCACAATCTATTGTTACTCAATATCAACTCCGATACGATTCTGGACACAATTTCCATAAACCAACGTAATTCAATCTGCATTTTTACAATTAATGTTTGTCTATCTATCCAGAACTGAATACGTGCAGTCGAGAGCGTAATTGTAACATGATATACGTAACGCATATATATATATATCAGTTTTAGCAACAACAATTAATGAATTTGTCAACATTTTAAAAGGATTCCGTTTACGTTTAATAGCATGAGTATATTACACCAACAGCATCATATAATGTCATCACCAGCGCACAAACATAGCTAAAGATAGCCATTGTGGTTTTTTTCTCGTATGTTGACACACGTACGATTTGTCAATAATATATATGTTGTCCTAATTTTAGCTGACTACTGAAGACATGCCACGCCATTGGTACCAGTGTAGACACGACTGTGGTAGAACACACACGAACAGCCTGCAACGCGAGGAGAACAAGACTGGAAGTACCTAGGTGTAGAAAACAACACTAGATCTACCGATATGCCCCCTGCCTCCCCATGCCAAGATCTGTGCCACCTCTCTTGATCGATAGTTTCCCAGCTTGTGAGGCAGATGTGTTAAGATGACTTACGGAACGGATCTGATTATCTGATGAAGAGTAGACATTTTACTGATTGAATTTGATTTATATTTGCGAACACGTTTTCAAACATTAACAATTTACGAACATGTGTGTCTGGGTATTGGGAAATCGGAGCAGTGGATGGTCTGCGCATATCAATAAACAATTAATACAATATAATTCCGAAATGTTAAATTCAACGAATTCCATAAAGCGGTGTAATCAGGTCGCAGCAATTTCTGAGGAATAGTTCATAGCTAAAAATTACAAATTGTGAAAAGTGTTATTATTTAAGATGTTACCAGAGTGCCACTGGGTATTGGATGTAGAGTGAGACAGCAAACATAACACAGACGTAGTGAATCGGCGTTTACAATACGAATTGGTATTAATGAGTTAGCATTAACGAATATGAACTACAATTAATTCCAGTCGTTAACCTAGAATACAGAGTAGATCGAAAGTGCTTTGTACTTTGGCGGATGACACGCCATGACGTGACATAACAAACAGATACAGACTATACTAGGAAGTAATATGAATATAGATAGTACACATTTGACAGGCATTTTAAATTGCATAATTATACTTCAATGCATATGCGTGTCTAGTATATTGACTGCTTCATAGGAACACTAAACAGATGTTATGTAGGTGTGCAGTTAACACAAACAAGGGAAACAACTGGAAGATAAAGACAATAATACAAGTGTACGTGACTGTCTGCACTATGGCAGTAAACACGCGTACTAGTATCACATAATTAATTGCAATAAAATATCGATGAGAAAATGCACACCAGTTTGGATGAAATGTCAGTGTTAATATAGAACACATTCTCTTCCTGTTTCTCCTTATTTGTTGTAGCTCGCACGTACCATATCTATTTATTTTTGAATGGATATCACAAGTAATTTATACTTTTTTTTATAGTTGTGTAGACATACTCATATGATATATTATGAACATCTGATGGTGGGGAAATGCTACTGGACATACACTGCAGTTGATGACCCAGTGAGAAGAATAACTTGACCTCAAAGTTGTGGGAGGCAAGTTGGATGGACAACATCTTGGATTTCCATTCTGCTTGAGTCATAGCCTGTTAGTTAATCGTGACATTTTACTGCCAAATCGGCGACATTGGGCGGAGTTTGTTCCATAAAATGTGTGGCCCGTTCGATTGGACCGAACCGTTAATTGAATAACACCGCTGCCTAGCCCCTAATGGTCGTTTGATTATGGACGGTCATTTTTCTAAACTTGACTCAATTTTCCGGAGTTCTGCTTTTGAATTTAAGAAATCCTCCGATCGAGTGAGTGCAAACGCAATTAAGACCCGAGGTAAATCGTAGTGTGTATTTTTCTCTACCACTCATGTCAAATCGCAGATGGCTACTATAAACAATTCGAAAATATTCGACTAGAATAATTATTGGTCATATACATAAAAGGCGAAAGTAATCGGTTAGCGTTGCTCATGGTACAATCAGTACATAAGCGTCTATACATATCACCATACTCAACTATATCTCTTCGACAGGACAACTAAAGAAAGAACGTAAAGCATTATCATTTGTATTTTGTGTAGGGATTTTTTAAATATCCAAAATATACATGCCTATTGTTGTACTGGTATCTAGTAGTTTTACAAGACCAGGCATGAACTATAATTTAGTTTATATTGTTATGTATTTATGGGAAGTTCATTTAAATGATATTATGTGTAGTAGATTAATGTCGACCTAAAATCAAAGTTGACGCTAAAACATAATAGAAGAATAACGTGTATATGAAATTAAATATCGATAGGAACACAGTAAACAGCAATATTGTTGGACGCATATAAATATATAATATTAGTATGAGTTTTATACCAACATTAACGACATTTAATCTAAGGAAATCAGAGTATTGGCACACATATGAACCATATAACATTACATTCGGCGAAATGACTTTCTTGCTTAAACATTGAAAATCCAACGTTTGTATTTATTTCGGTAAAAATAGTTGATGCAGGAGAGACAAATACACTTCAAAGTCTAAAGAAAACGCGTTGTTCACAAAACCAGTATCCAGACGGCGGAATTAGAGAACAATGGTTGCAAGACGAATAACATTGTGCGATTGTCCTGAGATTTACGACATCTCGTTGGTCGTGATTACTCGAATTTGAGTCCGGGGAGAGGATGTCTTCCTCCCAAGCCTTCATTAGGGAATAGGGGAAAACGGACGGACATATTTCCGTGACGCAATCTAGTTCGAAGTCATGCGCGTGAATCTTGTGGGGCCCCGCGGTCTAAGATTTAAGGACCTTCTTAAATCTTCTAAATTTGACTGAAGCCAAAGATTTGCGCCTTTGAGCCGTCAAACTGATCTGGATTACGTAATTCTCCGTTCTGCTGCCATGGGCGCTGGAGCTGTCAAGCGATTTGGTGACGTTACACATCTTCCTGTGATTATAAACTATCAAGATAATGTCAAATTTAACGAATTTGTCATATATTTATTGCTTTTCACCGGGATCTGCCCAGTTTGAAACATATTGTCTTAAATAGAAAAGAGTTGAAAACAGTGGCATCGCTGGGGAAATAAATTAAATTCACAACTATGTGGTAGTCTAAATTACGAAACGATGACACGTGTGCGTGTACCCATGGGAACTCGCGGACAAAGACGTAGCATGTCATTGTTTTCCCCCCTATGGAATTTTGAATTGTAAAAGTTCTTTAAGTCTTCACTTGGAGGTGACACTGTTTTTCTTTGGATACACGCGGGTAGGAATCACCACACTAATGTCCTTGTGTGGGTCCAGTTGAAAGACGAACACCTTGCTTATCACTGAGATAGAGTTATAATTTGCATAAAAGTTATCTGAGTAAATTGTTATCCTTTCGTGAATGTCGTTTATCCGAATAAACTAATATTAACTCAGCGCGCCATATTGCCTCGTATATCAACCACGCTTCACTGAATTAGTTAAAGGTGTATTGTGTGCTTTTCAACTACATGACTGCCCAATAGCACCACGAAAAATACGCTGTAGAATATAAGTAATCTGGCTTTAAAATATGGTGTTGCATTGTGTAAACTATCATTTGATGAGCAATTATGTCGTTATGTTAAATAGTCCTATTTTCTATAATACATTCCTATATCGTAAATATAATATTTGATCCATGCCTTACAACAAGTTAGCTACTTTATTTCATATCAGGAGCATATACCGTTAGTATGTCTGGAATGTATCGTTTGTCTAAATATTAAATGTTAACTACTGAAATAAACTAATATTATAGTAATATCATTAGAAATAATCGTAATAATATAAACATGCACACTTAATGTATAATTTACAACGCGATTTATTTAAACATGATCATAAATTAGTTGCACCTATATTTATAATATTTACAATTCGAATAAAAACAAGTTTGTTAAAAGATAATATCATGGTTTAATTAATTAAATTAGTTCAGCTATTAGTGTATGCACACTAACATATATAGATACTGGTAACTATACTGTATACATGCAAGTGTTCAATGCGATACGATCATGATATACCTGGATGATTTTTGAGCTACTTCAATCAACCTTGGTGCACGTACCCATATCAGTTGCAGCTGAATGGGTGGAAGGCGTGATCGCGGTTACTCCCCTTTGTCCTGTACTTGCTTATCGATGTACTTCCCTTTCACTACTCACGGATGAGTGTACGAGTAGTTTGGCATTTGTTATTCTAATCATAGGACATATAACACGAACAACTGACATTATTACGAACTGAAGCAACATTGTCGTATGCTAAACTTGTAATAATATATTGTTTTGCTTTTCTCTTGAACCGTATGCACTAGCAAGGAACCGTTTTAATGGATATACAAGTGATAATAATGTATATAAGTATATTCATATGTTCGTTTTGCACACGTGAGCTAGTACAATAGGAATGCGTGGTCTTTGGGGAAATGTGTTGTGCGAATCGATAATTGCTATGTGTACTTTATAGTTATAGTAAAACAATGTAAACGTATAAGATACATAATAACAAGGTAAGTGTGCATAATTGTATGTTTCAATAGATTAGTCAGTATGTGCTCGACCACGATTATAAATCGTTAAATGCATGTAGGTTCTAATTCATAGTTTTCCTAACGAAAGGTTACACTTATTACGAAGGTAACACATATGATACATGTATACAAAGATTCACATTATATATGAATTCAATATAATGCGTGCGACATCGCGAATGAACCAAACGTTAGTCATATAAGTGTAAATTCATAAGTTCTGACTTCATGTATTATAAATGCAGAAATAGTGAGTGAAAGTATGCAATGTTGTAGTAGATACCGAGTGGCTCGCTAATACGGCTTAAATTATGCATGACGAAGTTCGTCTGTATAGATGAGACTGTAGATAGGTATGATAGCCCAGTAAAGTGTTGAAGTGACTGGTCGACTTTACACGAAGATCACAGACTCAGATGACATGATATTAATTATTTAATCATAAATGACAGGCGACACTTGTACCGGTGAGAAACGTGCCGGGCGACAATACATCCAAGGAAATATGGTCGTTACTTATAGCACATACATGACGGTAATGATGAAGCATAGTGTGCCTAGGGGTTGCGTAGACTATTCATAGTCTCACTGGGTGAAAGTAAATAGTTTAATATGAATTATATTGATTGGTATTTGTATTTATATGAAATGAGCCGCTGAAAAACTGTACCCTCCGATTCGCCAGTAAGCTAGACTTGCTCATCAGATCTAGGGTAATAATTTGAATGGAATTATGTGTGTGAGAACAGGATGCGATAGAGACTAAAAAGGTTGCTACACGTTAAACCGCACACGGAGTCCTGCCAGTATACTACAGTGGATATACCCAATGGCCATACACACGAAATATGCAAATTCGTTATGTACTGCATCATTTGAAACACACGATAAGTATGCCATCGTCTGAAACAAAGCGCTCTGTGAAGTTGGCAATAAACTTCCTAGTACATGTATGTTTCAGAGGATGTGCCTTGGCTAAACGTTCACCGAAGGCGGATGCTAATTACACAATGACAATGTGTTTCATAGGATGGCTGTGTATTTGTTTATATGTGTGTATACACATTGTGCCTGCTAGGATATATTATATTCGTTTGTTTCAGATATTGAAATATACTGATAGACTGCTACTATTAAATATTGGTTTAAACATGATGCACCTTTAATTGCATTGTTCCGGAGAGAAACAAAATAGTAGGCTAATTACAGAACCTATCAAAGCAACGTAATAGCTTCTAGCCTGATTTCCAACGCTAGTATTTGTTTTAATATAGTAAATTTAAAGAATGTCACTAGGAGCATATGTGTTATTATTACATAAAAAGCAATACGGTAAAAAAATAAATGACATGTTCACTTTCCGATCAATGTGTCATCTGTTGTTATCTCCAAGACGGTCGACAACTTGACATGTATGCTTGGCGCAATATATACTGAGTATGTGGCAACTGACAGTACCAGGCCTCTGCCGGCTTACGCCGCTTTGCGCGCGCATCAATAACGGCGTTTTCGAGTTTGTTGTCGGAGTACTTGGAGCAAGATGATTTCTAAATAGATCGCTACGAATCATTGTAGGAGTGTGTGGTGACGTCATTAATTTATCCGACAACGAGGATAATATACTCGAAAACGGAAAAAAAAGCGCAGATACTAGTTATCCGCCTAGCATGTGTTTTAAATGTCCTCTAGTTTTACCAAACAGCTAAATACGCCTAAACACGTTGTAGCAAGAATCGAATGTCTATAATAGGTGTAGATACTAGGTCTACTTGAAACGGTATGTGTTCGTGAACGGCTAAACACTATTACCAGCCAGAAATGAACGACTTACACCGCGAGTCAATTTTCTAAGTTGTTCTTAGCAACCGACTATCCTTCAAGTCAAGTCTTCGAGATGCACTTGTGTCAGTGTTTGCGCAAAACAATACAGGGCCCGTATTCCCGAAACCTCTTAGCTAAGAACTTCTTAGTGAGAACATATATCTTCAAAAATTAACATGATCAGAAAACCAGTTAGGCAAATTATTAGTACTTCTTAGGACTTACGAAGTTTCTAGAATACCGACCTTGCATGGGGTAACGTTAGAACAATGTATACCGATGTTTAAGAAATGGGCGACATTTCACTTTTTTAAGTTTATATTATTTACTGGTCTATGTGGCTCGAAAGACACGTGGAGTCATAACCGGGTGAACGATTTATAGAGCCCGACCGTGAACGATTGACATCATATTGATAAACTATTTGTATTTATTGTTAAAGTATATTACATTACTTTGCATGTGGTTTGAGTACAAACCTTGATACATGTGCAGAATGTAACTATATGTATTTACTATTCGAATAGAAAATTGCTATTTACTTGAAAGTCGGCCACATTGTGCATAGCATCCTCGAAACACGGGTCATTATGACTATACTTAGCCTCCGTCAAATAGTATTTGACAGAGATTTAGTCATAATGGCCGAGGTTTCGAGGATGTGTGTATAAAGTATTACAAGTTCACAGTCTGACTATCCCAAGCTACACGTAAACTATCGCTACTTCTCTAAAACAGAAGTGTGTACATTGATGTTACATTTATTTTTTTGTAGATTTGAGTCCGTCCCCACCCCTAACACACACTTAACAACCTACTTATGTTAGTCTACTACAAGCATCATACACATATTAGCCTACGCCTAGCAACCTACACATATTCGCCTACACACACATCTACACATATTAACCTACGCCTAACACTAACAGCCTACTCATGTTAGTCTACAATAAGCATCATACACACATATAGTATATAGCTTACACATAGCCTCCTACACATGGCGGAAAGTGACCATTTTGAAATTAGAGGTCAAGGTCACTCCGAAATGCTTCAGTAGCCATTCCAATGGATTTGTAATGCCAACATTAGTAGAAACTGACATCTTATTTGTCATTCTAGCTCATATGGCACTGGATGTATGAACGTCTGTGATTTTCCAAAATGGCGGGTATATAGTGGCTATTTAGTGGCCATATTGGATTTATATGGTCAGGAAGCTGCTGAAATTCTACAATAATTCCCCTAATGGATTTGTAAAGCCAGAAATGGCAAAATATAACAACCATTCATCATTCTAGCTCAACTGGAGAAACTGTTTTGAATGTTGCCGCATTAGCTGCAACTGTTCAGAGGTGGCTATGAGCCATTGTTCATGTAAGGTAGTTCCAATTGTCAATTACATCAAGAAACATAGGCAGGAAAGCAATAATAACAGGTTTTATTGATCTAAATGTACATATGAAACGATATGTGTACCAACGGTGCTTGTCTTCCAAGGGAGATAACTATGAACGTAATTATGTTCACGTCTGGCATCACGCATTTCCTAATTCCTGACATCCTATTGAACAATTAGGTATATAGTGGTGTTTATTAATTTTCCGGTTTGGGTTGTTCCTTAACTAAGCCACTGTTGAGGCTTCTTGCTGCAGCACTAACTAGCCTGCACCTGCACTTGTGTGTATATATATACTTAGCCTAATACCTAGTTTGTATCATAGACGTTTGGTAGAAATGTTTTCTATTTTTATTGATTTTTGACATTTATATGAACAATTTATATTACATGATGTAGATTTATTTTATTAAATGTCAAACATTGCTACGAAACGTCTGTGATGATGATGATGATGATGATGATGATGATGATGATGATGATGATTTTAGGGCCTAATCTGCTGGGTGGACAATGTCTGGGACAATGACTAGCCTACACCTAACAGCTTAAGGTGTGTGTACACTGGACACATTTTTCCAACATTTTTCCAACATTTTTCCAACATTTGTTGTTACAAGACCATGTTGGAAA